>MU743022.1:114327-137838 GCA_026770625.1 Nicotiana glauca
CCTCCTCCACCACCAAAACAGATCCCACCACCACCCCCAGTTGCTCCCGTGTATGTGGCTCCCCCACCAGCCACATTACACAAATCTTCTAGTGAACCTCTGTTCCATACCCAAGACAACCATTACTATCCACCGGAACCTACCTTCTGACATCATGATTATTATCCTTACACTTCTCTCATTGACATATCCGAGGAAGAGAAACCACCCAAAAACCCCGAACAAGAAGAAATGATTCATAAATTGAAAAGTCTTGAGCAGTCTTTCCAGAATATGCAAGGCCTCGGGGGTCAAGTGAGTGTGGCCTATAAAGATTTATGCCTATTTCCAGAAGTACAGTTGCCGGCAGGTGTTAAATTGCCGAAGTTCAATCTCGATGATGGTCATGGTGACCCTATGGCACACTTGAGAGGATTTTGTAGCAAAATGCGGGGCGCCGGTGGAAAAGACGAGTTGCTAATGGCCTATTTCAGTCAGAGCCTTAGTGGATCAACCTTGGAGTGGTACACAAGGCAGGACCATACTCGTTGGTTTACCTGGGATGATTTAGCTCAGGCTTTTGCTAATCACTTCCAGTATAATTTGGAGATTGTTCCTGACCGACTCTCCCTGACGAAGATTGAGAAAAAGCCAGGAGAGAGCTTCAGAGAATATGGATTCAGGTGGAGAGAGCAGACTGCCCGAGTTGATCCACCCATGAAAGAGGGTGAAATGGTGGATTACTTCTTGCAAGCTCTAGAGCCTACATACTACGGATATTTGGTGTCAGCTGTTGGAAAGACATTTAATGAAGTTGTCAAAATGGGGAGTATGGTAGAAGAGGGCTTAAAATCTAACAAGATCATGAGCTACTGGGCAATAAAGGCTACAACTCAGGCCATCCAGACGGGCAGTGGAGGGGTCCTGGGAAAGAAGAAGAAAGAAGAGGTAGCTGTTGTAGAAGGCAGGACATGGTCCAGGGGTCCTTCTCCTTACTATTATCAACCTCTCCCACATCATCAACCTTACCCACCTGCACCATATGGCCCACCACAATATTATTGTCCTCCCCCCGTTCCCCACTTTTCAGTCCATCATGCCCAAACTTACCCACAACCACAAGAACTGTGGCGTGCACCCACTCCTCACAACACCTATCGTACTCAGAATACATACCCACCTCCCAAAACATATAGAAACCCTGGTGGAACTGGCTTCCACCCTAACCCTGCTGCCAGAAATGATAGATTGCAGAAGAAAAAGACTTTCACTCCGTTAGGAGAATCCTACACCAGTTTATTCCATAGACTGAGGCAGCTTGGAGTTTTAAACCCTATTGAACCAAAAATCCCAAACCCACCACCAAGGAACCTGGACCATTCCGTCAGCTGCGAATATTGTTCAGGAGCTCCGGGGCATGACACGGAGAAATGTTGGCACCTGAAGATTGCTATTCAAAAACTCATTGACACAAGGAGAATTGAAGTTCAGGCTCCCGAAACTCCTAATATTACCCAGAATCCCCTACCGGCTCATCATGAGGCTCATATGATCGAGTTGGTACAGAGGGGAGAGTGCAAAAAGCCATCTCAGATAGTAATGATGATCAAAGCAAGTGAAAGCAAAGTAGATGAGAAATCAATTGGAAGGAAAGTGGTGGTTGCAGCGGAACAAGTGGTTGATGAGCCAGTGTCGATAACAAAACCAGAGCCAGTGAAAGTGATAGTACCAGGGGCAATTGTTATGCCCGTGTTGGTTGTGAAGGGTGTTCAAGCAGAACCGGTCATCATTAAACATGTAACTCAGTTGCTCGTTGTAGATTCAAGGCTGTACCATGGAATTACAATAAAGTGACTGTTATGTATCGGGGAAAAGAAGTCAGAGATGAAATTTCTGAAACTCATGGTTTGACAAGATCGGGGAGGTGTTTTGCCCCTGAGGAACTAAGAAAGGCTAAAACAGCTAGGGACAATCCAGCACCGGTGAAAAAGGCTGTCACCGAGGAAGAAGCTGAGGAATTTCTGAGAAAAATGAAGGCACAGGATTACTCAATAGTGGAACAACTAAGGAAAACACCGGCGCAGATCTCTCTTTTGTCTCTGTTAATTCACTCAGATGAACATCGCCGGGCTCTAATGAAAATCTTGAATGAAGCACATGTGCCCGAGAGATTACAGTGAACCATCTTGAAAAGATTGCAAACAAAAATTTTGAAGTAAATAGGGTGACATTCTTAGATGACGAATTCTACTTCTTAAGAGATAACTATAAGAAAGGATTGATTTCAATAGAATTCTGTGCTACTGATAAAAAAATAGCTGATATTTTTACTAAAGCACTGAGTAGAGAAAACTTTGAGAGGAACAGGTTGGAATTAGGGATGATTAAAATCAACAAATAGGTCCAGTTCAGAATGCACAATGAAAAAAAAAATTGAAAAAATTGAAAAAAATTATGAAAAAATTGAATTTTTTTTGGTTAGGAGTTCTAACTTTGTGTAAATATTTAGATCAATTCTTACTCAGTCTCATACTTTAATTAGTATACTCCTATGACATGTGTATATATGACTCACTGATCTCTTACAAAGTTTTTCTATTATGGCATTTTAGGCATGTTCAAGAGAGTTATATATGAAGTACCTGGTTCATCAGTATGTGTTCATATGAAAGCTCAGGTATGTTTTCTATACTCTGCACAATTAGAAAGATTAATTATCCAATCATGAGCAGAAGTCCTACATTCGTCAAATTCCCAAAAATTTTATCCGTTGAGCATTGAACCAGTTTCATTCTCCTAGAACTCTAAAAATCAGGTTTTTGGCCTAAAATCTAGCGATGCCTAATAATTACTAAGAGACTGGAATTACACCTTTATTAGACCTCTAATTGACCTCTGAAAAACCTGATGTTACTACAGTTATGACTAATTTGCTTTAAATACACACCAAACCTCTTCTTCATAATTCCATAACCATCAAAATACTCCAGTTCTGATCGCCCTTCTTTTCCAAAATTCCTAAATTTTCTCAAAGAAACAATCAACCATGTCTAACCCCCAAGACAATCCTGGCACTCCCTCACCAGCATTCCCCTCTAATACATCCTCATCTACTCCTCTTAGTGAATTCCCAAAACCTAGGTTTCGTAGCCAGAAAATGTTGGCTAGAAAAACGGTAGCATCTAGAGCCATGAGGTGAGTTCTAAATAAGAAATTGAAGGCTAGCCAGATGAAGGAAATCTCTGCTCACGAATCTGACTCTAGCTCTAAGTCTGAAGCTTTTATTTCTGCCAGTGAAGGTGAAGAACATGGGTCTTCTGACACTGAGAAAATTCAAGGAACCCCTGGTGAGGTAAGTTCTTGTATAATATTTTCTTTTATGGTTGAAGACATAGAAAATAGGTTTGTTCTAGTTGGTCCTATTAAATATGTAAAGGTGGCTGAATCAAATAGGAGTGGAGGTAAAAAGAAAGGAAAAGAGAGAGAGGGAGCAAGTGGTGATGAGAGGGAAGATGGGAAGGAAAAGGTTCTTGCTATCTATGGAGGTGTTGAAGAAAGTGGCATCTAGTTGGGGGGAAGTGGTTCTGGGGAGGCGGCTGAAGGGCTTGTTCATCTAAGCAAGCAGCGAGATGAACCTGGTTCATCAGCTGAGGAAACCCTGGATGACCTTTTGAAAAGAGTTGGGGCGAGCTATGATCCAAAGAAGCGCAAAGCTTCTTCATAAAAGGCTCCAACTGCTTCCAAGCCATCCAAGAAAAGCAAAACTTCATCCCCAAAACCTACTGTCCCTTCAGTGCCTAAGGGAAGAGCTACTAGAAGCAAAGTCAAACAAAGTGAAACAGAGTTATAGAAAGCTCTGGAAGAAATCAGGAAGAAGGAGAAGGAGAAGGGAAAAGAAAAACTTGTAGAAAGCTCTAAGGCAGCAAAAAAAGAAGAGGAGATGGACCTGGTCCATCAAGAAAGGGGAACAACTATAGAGGTTCCTACAACCAAACCTAAAAGATCCAATACTTCTTCAAAGAAGTCTTCCTCTGTACCTGTACCTGTTGAACCCTCTTTAGCCAAAAGAACAAGATCTGCAGTGAAAGGCAAGCAGGTGATAAATTACTAAGGAAGATGAAGAATGGAGTGGAGAAGAAGAAGAAGAAGAGGAATCTGAGAAAGAACAAGATAGGTTTGCCATCTTTGGCAGAAGAATATTTTTGAAAGGAAGACTGTTGAGAGACTTGGATGAACCTGGAATGAGGAGATTGGTGGATGCTCTAGCTACATAAGGGTGGAAGGACATGGTCCTTGAACTGGATGGGAGGCTGGCCAATAAAGAACTAATTGTGTTTATGGCAAATGCCACTGTGAAGAATGGATAGTCACCAGCCTGGTGAAAGGAGTAAAAGTGAAGTTTGATACATTCAAACTTGGTGAGATTCTGGACATACCTACTGAAGGGTATGATGACTATACAAGGCAAATGTGGCCATGTATGTAGTCTTTCTCTACTGCTCTTGAAATCACTAGGAGATTCTGTTACTCTAGAGAAGTGCCTGAAGCCAGATTTGTGCAAAAGAGTGAAATGAGACATGAACACAAGGTTTTGTTTGAATTTGTCAACATGTGCCTGCTGCCCAGATAGAAGAGAGGGCACATTGCAAATTACATGGACCTGGTGCTTATAGAGTGCTTGGAGAGAGGAATACAGATCAACTGCCTACTTTCATTGTCAAATTACTAGGCAGTGTCACTAATGGCTCCAAGGCACATGACACTCCATATGGGTTCATACTGACTACTGTGCTGGACAGGCTGAAGGTGCCTTTGAAGAAATGGGAAATGGCATCAAGCAAGGAGAATTTTGGTGTTAAGACCTTACTGGCTTGTGACTATCCTGTCAATATCATCCCAGTAGAACCTGGTTCATCTCTGAGGACACCTGTCAACAGCAAGGTTAGGGCTTTGGTTCAAAAATATGGAACTAAGGATGCTGAAATTGCTAGGCTCCAGGCTAGTGTAGCTAAATGTCACGCTCCAAATTTCGAGGAGCGCGACCATCGCTCAATCGTATAAACCCGACTGAGCAAGCCTGTTAGCTTTCATTCTACCCAGACAACCTCATGATTAAATAAGAGATGGACTCCATTAACAACAGTTAGTAAGTATTTTATTAACAACTTTCATTTCATTTCCATTAGCAACTTAAATCATAATTATCAAAATATTACAAGTCTTATAAATCTTTGCCAAACATTAGTGTTTCTACTTTATTTACAATCCCCGACACTACCCACAACCTGTCTACGGAGCCTCTAAACATAACTCAAGTGTAATGTAATATGGAAATGCCGGTTACAAGGCTCCGGCTATACCTCAAATATAATGTACAAGACAAATAGATGAAACAGATCCCCGAAATAAAGTGGGGCTCACCAAGTCAACTGAAAGGATGGTGCGGCACTAGCTGCGACCAACACCGCCTGCTATAGGAACACCTACATCCATTTAAAGACGTAGCGCCCCCAACAAAAGGGATGTTAGTTCCATCGAATAGCACTAGTATGTATAACTAAACACCATCTAGTTAGAAAGAACTATCGTACAAAAACAGAGAAATCATAAACACCTTCTCATTATAAAGAACTATCAAACAAGAATAAAGAAACCATAAAGGTCAATCAAAAGCTTTAACAATCACCACATCATCAAATAAACGAACCATAAAATCCTTCACATAATTTCCATAACTTAGTTTAGGGCACTTGATATTGTTCATCATCATTCATAATACAACCTTTTTCTTGGGCGGAGTCCCATCACGACCCGATCGGCTAGGTTGCCTCATTTGAGATATGTACCTCAATCACAATCTCATTCTCAATTTTTGGAATTCAATATCAGCACAATACCACCATGTTTGTGACATGGTGTCCGATCACGGCCCGATCGGCTAGGCCGCCTTACCTAGGCGTTGTTCCTTCCTCATTAATCATCTCATTTCAATCTTTATTTCACATATGTCAACTCATGGCACTTAGGGCCTCAATTATCACATCATAATTGGCACTAGGCCACATTTCATAACTCAATCTCTTCTTTCCCACATTTCATATCATTTCCACATATTTCACATCAATATCAATCTCAACAACAAGCCTTTCAATTCAAGATGTCAAGTACACATGAGAAATTAAAGTTATAAGCATAGAGAGGAATTCTCATGATTCGGCACAATAATCACAATTTAAACTTGACTTGAAATCTAGGCCATTTAGCATATACTTCACATTCTTCAATCTCAATTTATTGTCTGAGCATTTCAATACACGATTCATATTCCTTGCGCCTTTTCATGTTATCAAAAATAGCACATTGATCACATTGGAATGCATCTTTAACAAATATAGGGTCACAACACCAATTCATGTAAAGTATCAATCAAAGCAAGAATCCAAAGTTCAGTCTTACCAAATTCACACAAGCATCGATAGAGTTCAATTTCTAAAAGACGGGGTTTTAGCCATACATACCTCAATATAGATTTCCTTACTCTTTACAAATTCCAGAACTCTTAGCACTTCGATCTATTGAGTAAGAATTAAAAATTAAATCAAGAGTTAGAGATGAGATTGAGATTCTATCTTGGTTCAAGCATATTATCAAGCACTAAAGGTGCATCATGATCTTAGGTCCCTTTTGGGAGAAATATTTATCATTTTATACCCTAATTGCTTTCTATTTAGTTCACTAACTACCAATACCCTAAGGTTTGATATGCATGTAAGTAATCCATTCTTATACTCATGAATCACCTCACTAATTTCCCCTTATATCTAAGAATAGAAATAAGAGCTAAGGTGATGGAGTCTTACTTCTTGGGATGAAGATCTAGGGGCCTTCACCTGATTATCTTCAAGGATTTAGCAAGATTTTATGGAGTAATTTCATGGGGAGAACTTTCCCTCTCTAAAACCACTCTCTCTCACTCTAGAAATGCTCAGGAAAATGCTCAAAATGAGCTATAGCACCGAATATATCGATAGGGGGTCGGGTTTAAAAATTAGAAAATTAACCCTCCGATGTCGGGTTTGCTATAGCAAAACGGACCGCAAAAAGAGAATGCTGGCCGCAAAAATAGGCGCCCATAACTAGGATACACTGGCCCAGTTTGCGACAGAAATGCGACCGCAAAGTCAGAAATGCGATAGGTTTTGCGGTCGCAGATTTGACATAGGATCGCATTTTTCCAGCCTTTGGTAATTTGATCATAACTTTGTGTAGGAATGTCCAAATGACGAACGATTTGAAGCGTTGGTAACTAGACTCGAAGAAATTTCATTTAATAGGTTATTCATCACATAAAACTCTATACATATTTAGATATGCTCATTCAAAGTATGGACTAGTGCAATCTCATTTCGAATTTTAGCCTATTATGAACTTTTCCAATTTTTCTTAGACTTAGGCCTTTCCTTGGGCCCCAAATTACTTACCATATGACTTATACACATATTTACCAAAGCCAATTGATGTACACCGTGTTAATAGCATACAAAAATATTATAATAAGCCTACGTGGCACCACGAGATCCTAGGTTACTTAGCAAAATTTCCCGGGGCCTTACATTCTCCACCCCTTAGGATCATTCGTCCTCGAATGAGGAGTAGAGTCCGAGTTAAACGCTTAATATAATAAATCTCTTTTCTCACCTAACCCAAGACCCTAAATTTTTGACTAACTCCTAAATTTTTCAAAAATTTCGGCAGAGTCTCCTTTGTAACTAGGCCTATCCACCTGCCAGAGAACCACCAAAACCATCCTAAAAACACATCCACAACTCGACAAAGCACCATACTGTATATATCAGTGACAAGAACCTCAGCATTACAAACACTGCTTTATCACGATGATACTGCACATTTTTAAATCATTTCACCTAGAAGGTACCTTTCAAACCAAAACCAACTGCTATGCAATCAAGTGAAAATATTTTATTTTCACAACACTCTCGGCCTTCAATGGCCTCTTATATCTAGAGAGTTTGCCAGAACACATTCACGGGAGCAATTTCGACCCCTAAACTTACTTAACAAGGATAACAAGTAGATATCTCACATAAGCTAACTATCCACTAACTTCACCTTCAATAATTTCCACCGGAATGATACACAATTGATCTCTACCTACTTTCTTTAGATATAGACATGTGAATCCACAAAATATATGGGGAACAACTATGGGGACACTTCATACTCCTAGTGTGGCCTAATGTGGAATAAACTTATGCAACCTTTATTATCAACTCACATAACATCTTCAGGGGAAAATATTGAGAATAGCCTGCTCACCCTCCGAACTCTACATCTCTAGGCGAACACGCACACTAAACCCTTGATGACCTTCAACAATTACTCTAAGATGTGCTATCATAAACTGACCATAAAATTACCTATCAAATATATATATGTGATCACACTGTGAAGCTTCATCTTTGACTCGTCTGAACTTGCAATACTCAATGGATCTAATGCAATGAGGAACTACAGAGTTCAAGATCAGGCTGGAGTTATCCAGGAATCAATTAATGCGCTGAGTAGAGTACTTTCTGAGGTTATATGCTAAGGGACACAAAAGTTACAACTAACAATGCTGACATGGTGAATCACTGTGACGATGTCAATTATTATACAACTGAGGCATAGGGGTAAGTAGTACATTGGCAATAGGAATCATTAAGGAGGAATATTCAAGTACGTGAACTACTCATCTTCTAAAGTGTAGGGAAAATCCATTTATCAAGAATAAGAATACTCTGGCACCTTAAATGCGATATGGGTTTCAAAATACATGAAGTTGGATTACACTCTTAACATTACTCGACACACGTAATCTATGCCACAAGCCCATAAGGATGAAAAGAAGTTGAACACTTATGAGATTATCATATTTCAAACGGCTTAACCCTTCCTGATAGTTGATCCTATATAATAGAACTAAAGATACGACAACTTGTCTTCCAAATCAATATGCTCATGATATGTGCAAAAATCTAAAGGCATCTAATCTCAACCTTTCACGAGTGAAACCACATAGCTAGGACATCCTACCATAGGGGTTAAATCATGTATTGGTTAGAGGAGTTCCAATGGTTGACGTAATGCTCCAGGAAGAAAGATAATTAAAACTCATATCCTTCTTAAGGAGGTGGAACGCCAGGGGCAGCAAAATTTCCCGCACACGACAATGACGTTGTCAATAATCCTAGAAGCCGAGTGAGTAGAATGCCATGTAACCCATCTGATCCGACCCATTTAAGACTTTTGAAAAGGGGACACACTTGAGTTTTAAATCATCGCAATATAAGCTTGAACTTTGAGGAAGATCATTACTTTTGAAACCCATGAGACAATCCTTTATAGCCCTAGAAAATCGATAATAATGACGAGAAATTACTTAAAACCATTACGAGTTGGTATAAAACAAGGCCTCAAACTGCCCACATGGATAAGTTTGAAAGAATGAGACGTCTAAATGCATTTATCGAGGAAAAGTAATCTAGGTTATCTAGTCACAGAGAGAAGTAGAGCAGTTAAATGGTTGTTAGAAGAACATCTACAAGGAATACCAGCAATATTTATTTATTCTAACAAAAGGAATATGTCCCCATCCTTAATGCTATAAGACTTCCTCTTCGATGCCATGAAACATAAATGAATTTTACAATGAGAGTTATCAGATGAAATAGATAGTAGGGTAGCAAAACTAATGAGAACCACTTGGAACCAACAAGCTTAAACTAAGTCGAAGACATTAGAAGTCTATAGTAAAAGGGGGATTTACCCACTTTTAGTGTACTTTTAGAAAAGGGGTACTTGTAGAGTACATAAAAATGAGGTGAATTTAATCGAATCGTATAGTGTGATAACTAGTTGAGACATTGAGATAGTATCGCATTGAAGATTACGGGTAAACAACACATGATGCAAGACAAATGAAAAGAAAGTAAAAGAGCCTTATGGAAGTAACCTTTACATTGTAACCACTAGGAAGGGTGGTAATATAAAGCGATTACGAGAAGATAAACTTTTGAAAGAAGATCTCTGTATGAAGTCACGTGATGTATAACTCCAGAATTCTAAAACCCAATTATGTTTAGCAACTCTACTTCATAATGAAGCACTACAACACGCTTCTACACAACCATCTATTACAAACCATATTGGGAGATGCTATAAGACTTGACTGAGAGAAAGGCTTTGACATATGAATGTGTTACTAGGTGTATTTATCCTTGATCAACCCAAAACCTAAAGGCGAGAGTTAGACAGATAAGCAGATCATTGGACTAGCACAAGTGTAGATAATCCATTATCGGAAAAAGATCATTCAATTTCAGTAATTGCGGCATGCTGTCGACCCTTGATGAACTTGAAGTGATATGAGAACCCAATAAGATAGTATAGAATAATCGTGGAGGGTTAGTAGATGTTCATAATGAGTTCTTCATGGATTTTAACTTGAGAACTACCCAGATGCTAATGAAATACAGAAGAATATGGGAAACAGGCGCGTGCTATAATAACCCCTCCAAAGGTGTGCTCGATCTTGACAGAGGGCCTAGTAGGGGGTCCTTACGAGAAAGGAAGTGTTACAATGATTCATAGAAGGATATGTTCTCTCATGGTTATCGAACAAGTGTTGGGAAACTATCACATTGAATTCATTAACTAAAGAACACAATTAACACATATTATGGAGGTGTAAAGAGAAAATAAATATTTGTTATGAGCTGGACATGCTTTTGCTATATTAACTCCCAACCGCAATATACAACCATGCCACGGGCAACCATAATACTAGGACGAAGTGAGCTACCTACTGCGGGATGTCCCAAGAGGACACGAAAGTTTTGGCGACACAATATCTTCCTATGACGGGGATGTGAGGATCCCAATTTTCAGAGAGACTTTATGCACACAGTGACCATTTCGATTGACATGCACTCATGTGATAGGTATTAATATATGCTCTTATGTTACTAGGCAGTGAGAAGCTTTCATGATGATATTCGCAAGAGAGTAGATTGACTGTTCAAACCATATAAGCCATATACACAACTGAGTAAAAGAGTGACTCGAGAAGGATCGCAACACTGAGATGCTTTACATGGAACTCGACACCACATACGTAAACTTTAAGTCGGTGCATGCATAGGCACAAGTAGGCAGATGTTTCCCATTTCAATAAGATATTCTGTAAGAAATTCATCAGGTATAGTCCCTCGTTAAGAATTTAGGAAAAGAAAGTGGGAAGTGTTAGTCCTAGAGTTATAACTCCATTCAAGGATGTATTTATAGAACTTAATTCCACAAGAGGATGTAAATAAGAGAATTTGTAATGGAGTGGATTCACGACCAATACGACTCCTTCAAGGAGTAGGTACACAAGTCTTTGTGACTCACATCTTATCAAGACCATGCTTATGAGAATTCTTCAATATGGATGTACGTATACAATGAGTAGAAATTTTGTTTTGACTCACTTAATGACTTTAGGTTGGTTGGGCAATAGATTAATCAATGCTCCTTAACTCAACATCCCTAATGGATGTAGGCATCTAACTGATATACTATATGATCCGGTGGTGCAGAGACAATAATAGAAACAAGGGTACTCCCCTTTGCAAGAAGTTCTACCAATCCCTCTATGACTCCATACATTCTCCTAACAAACGCTTAGGCAATCTCCCTCATATTCAATGGTAGGGCATTCCCTCCTTAATGCTTCCAAAATCATGAATTACTCATCTTAAGATTAAGACAGAGAATGGAAATCAGCTCCCTATCGTGAGCTCTACTACATGAACTTAGAGTATCAAAGAAGGGTGAAATTCCTAAATGTCCGAATAGCCTCCAACTTATAGATGTGGTCAACTACACACCGATAAGAAGGACTCTACTAGACACCGCTCCGAGACATCCAAGGACGCTTTAAAACCTTAGGCTCTGATACCAAGTTCGTCACACCCCAAAATCCGAGGAGCGCGACCGACGCTCAACCGAGTAAACCCGACTGAGCAAGCTTGTTATGTTTCGTTCTACCCAAACAACCTCATGATTAAATAGGAGATAGACTACATTAATCACATTTATTAAGTATTTTATTAACAACTTTCATTTCATTTCCATTAGCAACTTAAATCATAATTATCAAAATATTACAAGTCTTATAAATCTTTGCCAAACATCAGTGTTTCTACTTTATTTCCAATACCCGACACTACCCACAACTTGTCTACAGAGCCTCTAAACATAACTCAAGAGTAATGTAATATGGAAATGCCGGTGACAAAGGCTCCGACTATCCCTCAAATACAACGTACAAGACAAATAAATGAAATAGATCCCCGAAATAAAGTGGGGCTCACCAAGTCAGCTGAAAGGATGATGCGCCACTAGCTGCGACCAAAACCGCCAGCTATAGGAACACCTACATCCATTTAAAGACGTAGCGCCCCCGGAAAAAGGGACGTTAGTTCCATCGAATAGCACTAGTATGTATAACTAAACACCATCTATTCAGAAAGAACTATTGTACAAGAACGAAGAAATAATAAACACCTTCTCATTAGAAAGAACTATCAAACAAGAATAAAGAAATCATAAAGGTCAATCAAAAGCTTTAACAATCACCACATCATCAAATAAACGAACCATATAATCCTTCACATAATTTCCATAACTTAGTTAGGGGCACTTGATATTGTTCGTCATCATTCATAATACCACCACTTTTTGGGCGGAGTCCGATCACGACCCGATCGGCTAGGTTGCCTCATTTGAGACATGTACCTCAATCATAATCTCATTCTCAATTTTTGGAATTCAATATCAGTACAATACCACCATGTGTGCGGCATGGTGTCCGATCATGGCCTGATTGGCTAGGCCGCCTTACCTAGGCGTTGTTCCTTTCTCATTAATCATCTCATTTCAATCCTTATTTCACATATGTCAACTTATAGGAACTTAGGGCCTCAATTATCACATCATACTTGGCACTAGGACATATTTCATAACTCAATCTCTTCTTTCCCACATTTCATCACATTTCCACATATTTCACATCAATATCAATCTCAACAACAAGCCTTTCAATTCAAGATATCAAGTACACATGAGAAATTCAAGCTATAAGCATAGAGCGGAATTATCATGATTCGGCACAATAATCACAATTTAAACTTGTCTTGAAATCTAGGCCATTTAGCATATACTTCACATTCTTCAATCTCAATTTATTGTCTGAGCATTTCAATACACGATTCATATTCCTTGCACCTTTTCATTTTATCAAAAATAGCACATTGATCACATTGGAATGCATCTTTAACAAATATAGGGTCACATCACCAATTCATATAAAGTATCAATCAAAGCAATAATCCAAAGTTCAGTCTTACCATATTCACACAAGCATCGATAGAGTTCAATTTCTAAAAGATGGGGTTTTAGCCATACATACCTCAATATAGCTTTCCTTACTCTTTATAAATTCCGGAACTCTTAGAACTTCGATCTATTGAGTAAGAATTATAAATTAAATCGAGAATTAGAGATGAGATTGAGATTCTAGCTTGGTTCAAGCATATTATCAAGCACTAAAGGTGCATCATGATCTTAGGTCCCTTTTGGGAGAAATTTTAATCATTTTATACCCCAATTGCTTTCTCTTTAGTTCACTAACTCCCAATACCCTAAGATTTGATATGCATGTAAGGAATCCATTCTTATACTCATGAATTACCTCACTAATTTCCCCTTATAGCTAAGAATAGAAATAAGAGCTAAGGTGATGGAGTCTTACCTCTTGAGATGAAGATCTAGGGGCCTTCACTTGATTATCTTCAAGGATTTAGCAAGATTTTATGGAGTAATTTCATGGGGAGAACTTTCCCTCTCTAAAAACCCTCTCTCTCACTCTAGAAATCCTCAATAAAATGCTCAAAATGAGCTATAGCACTGAATATATTGATAGGGGGTCGGTTTTAAAAATTAGAAAATTAATCCTTTGATGTCGGATTTGCTATAGAAAAATGGATCGCAAAACGAGAATGCTGACCACAAAATCAGTGCCCATAACTGGGCTACACTAGCCCAGTTTGCGATAGAAATGCGACCGCAAAGTCGGAAATGCGACAGATTTTGCGGTCGCAGATTTGACATCGGATCGCATTTTTCCAGCCTTTGGTAATTTGGTCATAACTTTGTGTAGGAATATCCAAATGACAAACGGTTTGAAGTGTTGGAAACTAGTATTTAAGACCTATCATTTGATAGGTTATTCATTACATAAAACCTTATACATATTTAGATATGCTCGTTCAAATTATGGACTAGTGCAAGCTTATTTCGAATTTTAGCCTATTATGAACTTTTCCAATTTTTCTTTGACTTAGACCTTTACTTGGGCCCCAAATTACTTACCATAAGACTTATACACATATTTACCAAATCCAATTCATGTAAACCGTGTTAATAGCACATAAAAGTATTATAATAAGCCACCACGAGATCCTAGGTTACTTAGTAAAATTTCCCGGGGCCTTACACTGAATTGGAAACTGAAAGAGATGACCTTAGAGCTGAGCTAGCAAAAGAAAAGTAGAAGAGTGATGAAATACTTCAGAATATGCTCAACCTTCTCCAATCTTAACCCTCTAGTTCCTCCAATCCCTAGGTCTTCCAGCACTTGTCTTTAGATCCAGTCTAGTACCCCTAGTGACCCCCCAATGACCCGATTTAGGGATGTTTCTATTTTTTTTTGCTCGTGGTTTGGAAGTTTTTTTCTTTGTTTTTGTGGTTTGTTTGTGGAAACATATCTTTATCAATGACAACTGTTGTTTCTCTTGTTTTATGAAGATTCTGATCTTAATAGTTTAATTATGTGTGTTGATTATTGATAAGTTGAACCATATTTTTACTTGCAGTTGCCCCAGTGGACATGAGTAATTATTAAATACTGGGATTTACACTATGGATGAAAATTTTCAATGATGCCAAAAGGGGGAAGAGATATTGTGATTTACTCTTTATTCTGAATAATGTGATATTTATAACCTAATTAAACCTGGTCCTTGATGATAAATTAAAATTCTAAATTCTAAGTGTTGATGGTTAAGCTGAGTTCTTACAGATTCTTTGATCAGTAACAACACAGAGTTTGTCATCATCAAAAAGGGGGAATTTGTTGGCCCAAGTTCATGTAAAGTTTTGAAGAATGACAAATGAACTCAGTCATGGACCAGGTCCATCATATTAGGCATATTGTTTATCAACCTATACATGTGAGATACACGTGAAGGAGATAAGTCTCAGTGATCAAGCAGCAATATCTCCTGAGTTGATAAAAAATGTTGCATATTGGATGAGGAGAGAAAGTCTCCTTATGAGAAGAGGACACAATCTAGATAAAGGATATGGTTGGAGTTTGTATTGTTCAAGGGCTCAACTTTGATGGAAGATCAACAATTGAGTCTCAATCAAACTCTAATTAATAACTCATTAAATAACACTGATTGTTCTCTTTTACAGGGATTGCACAAACGCAGAAGTTAAACTAAATTGAGATCAAAAGAGCAAGGCAATTTTGCAAGCAATTTATGTTTGATTTGAGTGTGCATTCCTGAAGCTACTTGGACAAGATAGAAGAACCAATTCCTTTGTGTCTTTCTTTTATTATAGTTTAATTGTAGTAGGTGTTTCATATTGTACCTTTGTGATTTATCTAGAAGCAATTGTATTAGGTACTTTGAGTATTCAAGTTAGAGTTAACTTGAAATTGTCGCAACAGTTGAGGCTGTGTGTCACAACATGATTAAAGTTTAATCCTTAGGTTTACAAGAGTTTTGTAAATGCTATTTTGGCTCAATGATTTTAGTGGAAGTTTGGGAAAATCCTACTGACTAGTAGGTCGTGGTTTTTTCACCTTTTGAGCCAGGTGTTTTCCACGTAAAAATATCTGTGTTCTTTATTTTATGTGCTCTTAATTCCGCAAATAGTAGTAGAAAGAACATCTAAAAGAACCAGGTTCTTCTCGAGCGAAAATTTGGTACCACACAAATCACCCCCCTCTTGTGTGGTATTGACGTTTAGAACATCAGAAGCTTTTTGGCTTCCTTTTTGTCTTGCGGGAGTGTTCTCTCCTGTAAATAGGTTATGATGCAGTTGCACCAATCCCAAGTCAAATTTATAGAACGTACCTCAATTTGGTTTATAAACGAGTGGAGGAGGGTTTCCACATTATCCTTGGTGATATTTTTGGTTGCTGTCGCCTGTTTGGCGAGGCCATCTGCTTTGATACTTTGTGCCCATGGTATATGGTCGAGTTGGCATTCATCGAATTCCGGCATTAGTTTATGGATATTTGCCCGATATTTCTGTAGCCTTTGATCCTTGATTTGGAAAGTCCTAGTAACTTGGTTAACAACGAGTTGTGAGTCGCACCTGAGGACGACTTACCGTGCACCATATTTGAGGGCCAATTTAAGTCCTGAAATTATGGACTTATACTCGACCTTGTTGTTAGTCATTTCGGGCTACCGTATGGACTAGCCAATCACTTCACCTGTTGGGATTTCAAGTACGAGTCCTAGTCCGGACCCTGACACATTAGATGCGCTGTCGGTGTAGAGGAATCGGAGGTCGGGTTGCCCAGGGGAGGTGCGAAGTGCTTCCTGCTCGACCTCAGACAATATTATGGCACTGAAGTTGGCGACAAAGTCGGCGAGTACCTGCGACTTTATTGTTATTCATGGCTGATATGTTATGTCATGCTCGCTCAATTCGATGGCCCATTTGGCCAATCTTCTCAACAATTCGGGTTTATATAGGATGCTCCTGTGGGGGAAAGTCGTCACCATCGATATGCGGTGACATTGAAAATATGGTCTAAGCTTTCGTGAAGCTATGACCAATGCCAAAGCCAGTTTTTCAAGGTGGGGATATCTCGTTTCGGCATCAATCAAGGTTTTGCTGATATAATAAATCGGAGATTGCGTACCTTCGTTTTGCAGACCAAAACTGCAATTATCGCGACTTTTGAGATGGTTAGGTAGATTAGGAGGCGTTCACCGGGATCTACCTTAGATATTAGTAGTGGCGAGGAGAAGTATACTTTTAGTTTTCTTAGGGCCTCGATGCAATCTGAATTCCATTGGAACCCGTTGTCTTTCTTCAGCACATTGAAAAATTTATAGCATTTGTTGGATGACTGTGAGATGAACCTCGATAGGGCGTCTATTCGGCCAGTCAGTTTTTGTACCTATATTTTGCTGGTTAATATTTTGGGTATTCTTTTGATGGCCTGGATCTGGTCTGGATTGACCTCAATGCCTCTTTGTGATACCAAGAAATCGAGGAATTTTCCTGAGGTTACGTCAAAGGCATATTTTTCGAGATTTAGCTTGATTCCATATCGTCTTAATATGCCGAAGGCCTCTGTAAAGTGGTCGATGTGGTCCTCTTTCCTTTTGGATTTGACCAACATGTCATCGATGTAGACCTCCATCGCTTTGCCGAGTTGGTCTTTAAACATTTTGGTGACCAACCTTGATATGTGGCCCCTGGATGCTTTAGCCCGAATGGCATGACTTTGTAACAATACGTTCGCTAATGGGTGATGGAAGTAGTTTTCTCCTGGGCTTCCTCCTCTATGAGGATTTTGTTGTAACCCGAGTTGGCATCCAAAAAGCTTAGCAGTCCATCCACCGCTGTTGCATCGATGAGTTGGTCGATATGAAGCAGGGAAAAGAGTCTTTCGGGTATGCCTTGTTCGAATTTGTGAAATCTACGCACATCCGCCATTTTCCATTTTTCTTCTTTACCAGAACCACATTTATGACCCACTGGGGATCTTTTGATTATCGAATAGAACCATTGGTGAGCAACTTATCAACTTCAACACCGATGGTCTCGTAGTTTGCGGCATTGAAGTTTCTCCTTATTTGCCACACTATTGGATAGAGCGGGTCGACATTCAACTTATAAATGGCGATGTCTTTCGGAATGCCTGGCATATCTGTATGCGAGAAGGCAAACAAGTCAACATTGTTAGTTAATGATTTATACCTAGTTGCGAGAGATTATGCCCGATATAAGCTTTCTTTATGTTGTTGTTGTTGTTTATCTGGACAGGATTGAGATCTTCTATCATCGACTCATCGGCTTCCATGATGTTAGGATCTTTGATAATGTCTATTTTTACGTCGGATATGGTTACCGACATTGCTGATTGCTATACTTCCGCGTTGTCTCCCTTTAGTTGCCGGGTGTGTATGCAGTCCTGGGCGATACGATAGTATTCTTGAGCAGTGCGCTATTTGCCTGAGGCTGAATATTCCCCATGGAGTAGGGAACTTGATTTATAGAGGCTTGATAGGATGGCCCTCATGGCATATATCCATAGCCATCCTATGATGGCATTATAATATGTATCCTGGTCCATGATATAAAATGTTATTTCCAAGGTGACTCCCCCATCTAAAATGGGTAGCACTATTTATCCAGAAGTTTGATCGACTACATTATTAAAACATGTTAGTGTTATACAACGTGGTATTATCTTGTCTCAAGCCTCATCTATACGAGGACTCGGGGATGGATAATACACGCTTCGCTTTCGTCATCCACCATTATTATTTTTGCATTAGTATATGAAATACATGGAGTAATAACAAGAGCATCTAAATGAGGGAAAGTGGAACTGTCGGTATCTAACTTATCAAAGATGATGTTATCTTCGAGGTCATCATACCGTCCATGAGTGATCTAATGCTTGAGTTTGTATGTCGTGGTGAATTTCACATGGTTGATTTCTACCCCGTCGCCTCCATCGATGATCATTTGGATAGTGCGAGTGGGAGAGGAGGGCTTTGGAGGTCCCTAGGGTTATTCGCGTCTGCGGGCAAAGTTGGCTCACCCTCGATCTCTCATTAGTTCTCTCAGGTGTCCCTGGTTCAACATTTTCACTACCTCTTGCTGCAGACCTATGCAGTCTTCGGTCTTGTGACACCGCTCCTAGTGAAATTCATAGAGAGCGTTCGATTTCTTAGTGTTTAGATCAAATTTCATCTTTTGTGGCCATCGTACCTTCGTGCCAAGCTTCTCTAGTGCGCACACTATTTCTGAAGGGGAAACACAAAAATTGTAAGCATATAAGAGTAGAGGCATACCTCTTTCATTTTGCTGAGTCCCCGTATGATGTGGCCTGCCTTTCGTGTGGCGAGGCGGTGGTGGGACGACTGTTCTAATATGGGGATAATGTCTTTCTCGGCTAAGACAGAGAACCGATTGATCCTTTAGACCATCATTATGGCGATCTTTCCTTGATTCTGCTTGAACTGGCGTTAGCCATTGGATCAGGACGTTGAGGGCGTCCTCATCGGATCTTACCTCGGCGCAATAGGCATTATGGATTTCTTCCCAGGTGTTAGGAGAATATTTCATGAGTCTGCTATGTAGTTTTTTGGTTGCTCTCGACCGTCCCTGATCAACCCATTCTGGAAAGCCACTACCGCCATCCCTTTTGATATATTTGGTAGGCTCATTCTCACCCTATTAAACCGGGTGAGGAAGTCTCTGAGTCTATCACCAGGAGATTGTCTAACGATGAATATATCATTCACCCTGACTTCTGCCTTTTTAGCCCCTGCGTAAAGTGGTGACAAACTTGTCTGCCATTTCTTCGAACATCGCTATTAACTGCGCCGGAAGTTATGAGTACCAGGTTAGGGCTCCCCTTGTTAGGGTTTTGCCAAACTTTTTCAGTAGCACTGATGGTACTTGATCCTTCGAAAGGTCAATGCCATTTACTGTTGTGGCATAGTGAACGATATGATCCTCTAGGTCCATAGTGCCATCGTATATCTTCAGATATAGTGGCATTTTAAAGGTTTTAGAATGGCATGAGGGGATTCTCATTCGATGTATGGTTGTTTGACGAATCGGCCCACATCTCATTTCGGTAATAACTTTGGGGCACCTGGTATCTTGTCGACCCTTTGTTGATGCTCCTTCATTTGATCACGGAGCGCCTTGTTTTTGTTTTCCATTTCTTCCATTTTCTTCAGAATGGTTGTGAGTGCGTCATTACATGCATCATCAGTGGCCTGACTGTTACCTGTTTGGGGGCCTCTTGTTCGCCAGTGGTTGTTATGATATCTACATGTGTAGTATCTCTATTCTCCATTTGGAGGGTTTATCGAGTATGTTTGATGTTCTACACGTCAATACCACACAAGAGGGGGGGGGGGTTGATTTGTGTGGTACCTAATTTTCGCACTAGAAGAACCTAGTTCTTCTAGATGTACTTACTATTATTATTTGTGAAATTAAGAGTGCATATGTGACGACCCAAAGGGTCATCACCTGTTTTCCTCATCTGTTCCGTGCTTCCGAGGCCTTGAAAACCTCATTTTCTATTGCCTCGATTTGCATGCGCAGTCCGGGTGCGTAGCCGGAAAGTTTTATGTTAAAATATATGAATTCTGTGAAAAATTTGAGAAATTAAGATATTAGTATTGATATAGTTGACTTTGGTCAATATTTTTAGTAAACGGACCCGGACCCGAGATTGGACGGTCCCGGAAGGTCCGTAGAAAAATATGGGACTCGGACATATGCCCGGAGTTGAAATCCGAGGTCCAGAAGCCCGGTAAAAAAATTTTTCTGTTAAATTTTTTTCTGAAATTATTAAGGAAAGTGAAAATGAAAATGAGTTAGAAAATATAGGTATCGGGCTCGTATTTTGGTTCCGACGCCCGGTACAGGTCATAAATATTGGTTAAGCGCTTCCTGTAAAGTTTGGTTGAAAATGGACGTTGTTTGACGTGTTTCGGACCTAAATAGCTAAAGTTATGGTTTATGAACTTTGAAATGGAAAGTGATGATCTTGGGGTTTAATTCATTGAATTTGATGTTATGTTAGCGATTTGATCGCTCGAGCAAGTTCGTATGATGTTTTTGAGTCAGTGTACACATTTGGTTTGGAGCCCCGAGGGCTCGGGTGAGTTTCGGATAGGTAACGGAGTGGTTTTGGACTTAGAAAAATTGCAGAAAATCTGCAGCAGACGTTTCTTCATCGCGTTCGCGTGAAGGCTCCCGCGTTCGCGGAGCCTGGCCTGTTTCTTCTACGCGTTCGCGTAAGGCCTCACGCGTTCGCGTAGGACAACTGTGAAGCCTCCAATTTTTTCTTCTACGCGTTCGCGACTTGGTCCACGCGAACGCGATGCCCATTCTGTTCAACCCTTCGCGAACGCGACACTGTGTACGCGAACACGAAGGGCAATTTCGCCCAGTGATTTTAAAAGCCAAAAATATTAGCTATTATGGGATTTTCACACTTTTCTCTCACGAACCCTTCTCTCAAACTCTCCATTGACGAGTCCCAAGCTTCCTATCCTCCATAACTCTTTGGGTAAGTTTTCTTAACATCATTTCCTCGTTATTTCATCATCATAAATCAAATTCATAGGCCTTAACATGAGAAAATAGGTAGAAGATTAGAGAATTGGGTAGAGTTAGGGTTTTCAAAAAATAGTGATTTGGACCTCGTTTTGGGGTCGTATTTAAGAACAAATTATATATTTACACTCGTGGGAGTATGGGTGAATTTATTTTGGTTCGAACCTCGGGTTTTGACCAAGCGGGCCCGGGGTCGGTTTTGCAATATTTGGGCAGAATGTTAGAAATATTATATTTAGGCATTTGGGTTGGAGTTTTGAGTATTATTGATGATATTAAATCAATTGTGTATAGATACGATTGAATTGGAGCCAAATTCAAAGGGAAAGGCATTGCTTGAGGATTGAGTTGGCCGTAGACCTTCGAGGTAAGTGTTTGATCTAACATTGGCTTGAGGGAATAGGATTAGAGTATAATAAATTGCTATTTGCTAAATGATCGAGTGCGGTGTATAGGCGTGGTGACGAGTGTCTATACACCGGAGTCTAGCATGACCGTGGGTTTTTATTTGTACATGTTTTGAGATAAATTTGGAAATTCACTTAAGTTAAAGTATAATTTGCTACGACTGTGCAGAGTTGAGAATTAAATTGTGAAGCGTTGGATCGAATGATAGATACTATTGAGATAAAGTTGAAAGTATTGAAAAGAATTGTGATATACCCCTTGTCGGGATGGTTAAAATTACTGAGTATTACCCTTGCCGGGTTGTGAAAGTTATTGTTATTGTTCCCTTGCCGGGACCCAGTTGTTATTGTTGTTACTCCCTTGCCGGGAAAGTACTTGTTATTTATTTATTCTTCTTGCCCGTTTGGTTGTGACTGCTGTTTGGGTGAGGAAGAGTGATATTGCACGAAGGGTCATTCCGTGCTATTTCTGATTATAATTGCACGAAGTGTCATTCCGTGCTATGTTGTGACTGATTATGCACGAAGGTACATTCCGTGCTCTGATTTGATTATATTTGCACGAAGGGTCATTCCGTGCCATGAAATGAGAGTTATGAGAGGAAAAGCACAAAGGGTGATACCGTGTATTTTTATATGATTGTTTGGGTGAGAATGAGAGTAAAAGCACGAAGGTTGATGCCGTGCAACTATTGAATTTCTTATTCTGTGATAATTATTGTTGTGCCCTATTTATTAATTACACTGATAAACTGTATATTCAATTGTACTCCCCACAGCATGTTCCCTCCCTTTTATTTGTTTAGGTTCAGTATTTCTGTTGTTTTGGTGTATATATGTATATAGAATTGTACAGGTTGATTAGGTAGTCCTGTCTAGTCTCGTCACTACTTCGCCGGGGTTAGGCCAGGCACTTACCAGCACATGGGGTCGGTTGTGCTGATACTACACTCTGTGCATTTTTTTGTGCACAGATCCAGGAGCAGATTTCGGACAGCAGCAGTAGGATATTTATTCCAGGAGTTATCATCAGCCCGGGGACTCTTCGAGGTAGCCTAGCTGGCGTTCGCAGGCCGAAGTCCCTTTCCTTTATTTCAATTTGTTTTCATTGTTCCGAAACAGAATTATGTATTTTTTATTCATTCAGATTGGTTGTAGTATTCTATAGTAGTCCGTGAGCTAGTGACACCAGGTTTTGGGGTAGTGATGTGTTTTTGAAATTCCGCATTCTTATATTATCTTATTAAACTTAAAAGTCTTTCGCAGTTATTAATTGTTAACAGTATATTTTATTGGTGATGTTGATAGAGAATGTATAATGTGTGGCTGGCCTAGCTCTGTTAGTAGGCGCCATCACGACGCCCGATGGTGGGATAAATCCGGGTCGTGACAAGTTGGTATCAGAGCTCTAGGTTACATAGGTCTCGCTGCTCACGGACAAACTTGGTAGAGTCTGAGGGATCGGTATGAGACGTCTGTATTTACCCCCAGAGGCTACGGAGTTAGGAAACGTTTCTTTGTTCTTTCTTGTCATGCGAATCTGTTTCTCAAATACTGATTGTCCTTCTACTCTGTTCTTTCGCAGATGGCGAGAACACGTGTGTCTTCTTCTACC
>MU743022.1:156553-192890 GCA_026770625.1 Nicotiana glauca
TGTCACACAATTGTGACACACTTATTAAGCTATATTTCAAGCCATCTATCAGGTAGACATTCTCTATGGAATGAGAATCTATTTTCCCTACTTTACCAACCCCAATGATCTCACCTTTCTTTCCATTACCAAAGGAGTTATTGCCTCCTTTTAAGTCCTCAAGTGAAAGGAACTGGTCCTTGTTCCCAGTCATATGTTTCGAGCAACCACTATCCATATACCATATTTAGCTCCTCCCTTTCACTTGGACCTGCAAAAGGGCCTGATTTATGCTTATTATCAATCCTTGTGGGAGCTTACCCCTATGGCTTTAGCGGGCAACTACATCTAGTGGAGCTGACTGAAGACCAAAGCAATCTCCTTTCTAGGTCAGGGGTACTTAGGAACCCAAACTAGTTTGGGTCCCTTTCTATGGGCAAAAGGATGAATCAGATTCTTTCTTGCCCAACCAGGAAGCTTGTGTTTTTCTTGAACAAAAGCTTTGTTCTTTTGACTGGCCTTTTCTTTTGCATTGCATTCATTTTTGTAATGTCCAGTCTTGCCACAGTGTGTGCAGATTTTATTCTCAGGAAGTGTGAGGTACTTGCTTTTAGGGTCCCATTTTGGAGCTTGAGTCCCATAGCCAAGTCCCCTATTGTTGCTACTGTGATGCTCTTGCAACTAGGAGAGTGCATCAGAGGCCTTGTTCCATTTGCAAGTTCTGTCTAATTCATGTTTCACTTTTCCTAGGGCTTCTTTTAGGACTAATTAGTTCATCCGTGTTATACAATTCATCCTTCATCTTTCCTAGGTTTTCTTCTAGAGTGAGATGTTCATGATTAGCTTTCTTCTTTCCAGTTCCTAGTTTCAATCTTAAATTTTCAGACCTCAGTTCTAGGACATTTTTATCAAGTTCAAGAACCTGGTTCTTCAACTCAGCATTTGTATTATCACTCTTATTTGCCCTAGACTCTAGACTTTTACATTTTGCTTTTAGGATCACACATTCTTTAGACAAAACTTCCTTCTCATTGTTAATTATTTCAGACTCATCAATGAAGTCTAATAATAGCTCAACCAATTTTTCTTTAGACAAAAATTTAATCTTGTCTTTAAGATGAAGAATACTTACCTCTTATTCATCATCTGATTCTCCGATGGCCATCAGTGCTTGCTCCTCTTCAGTTTCATCTTCTGAGTCTTCATCTGAGGTTTCTCCCCAAGCTGCAACCATAGTCTAGGTTGAACCTTTGTTTCTTTTAGGTTGAACCTATTCCTTCTTCCTGTTCCTTCGTTTAACTCTTTCCTTCTTCCACTCAATTTCCCTTTGAGGGCAGTTCTTGATCATGTGATCAGTCTTACCACACTTGTAGCAACCCTCATTGGTCTGTTTCTCCAGAGCTCTTGTTTTGTTGAATGTTGTACCTCTTGAAGAACCCTTTCCTCTTATTAGGTACTTTTTGAAATCCCTAGTGATCATAGCCACTTCATCATCTTCAAAAACTGCACCTTCAGCAATTCTGAGAGCTAAGATTCTCTCCTTCTTGGGGGTATCCATCTTCATGGTTTGCCTTCTCATTTCATATGCAGTCAAATTTCCAATTAGTTCATCCAGTCTAAGGGTAGCAATATTCTTGGATTCCTGAATAGCAGTGATTTTGCTTTCCCATGAGATTGGCAGAACCCTAGTCAGAATTTTCTCAACCTTGTCTTCTTCAAGGATAATCCTTCCAAGAGACTCAAGTTAATTTGTCAAAGTAGTGAATCTAGTATACATCTCCTGGATAGTTTCTCCTTCCTTCATAGTAAAATTTTCATATTGAGAATACAGAAGTGTTCCTCTTGATCTTTTCACTTGATGTGTTCCTTCATGGGCCACTTGCAGAGTGTCCCATATTTCCTTAGCAGTTGTACAGCTTTAGATCCTACTGTACTCATCTTGTCCTAGTTCACACACAAGCCATTTCTTGTCTTTAGCATTTTTCTCCCACTTCCTCAGGTCCCCAGCAATATAGTCAGCCCTTGTCTTTGGCACATCAATTCCTTCAGCATTCTTCTTTGTGGTTACTAGGGGACCATCATTGATTATGTCCCAGAGTTCATAATCTTCCCCTATAATGTGATCTCTCATTCTGTTCTTCCACCAAGAATAGTATTGACCATTGAAAAGTGGAGGCCTGACAGTGGATTGCCCTTCCCAGTTCCCAGGTGGTGTACTCATTGTTATTTTCTCCTAAGGTGTTAGCCTCTTCAAGGATAACCTGCTCTGATACAAATTGATGTTCTACACATCAATACCACACAAGGGGGGGGGGGTAATTTGTGTGGTACCTAATTTTTGCACTAGAAGAACCTGGTTCTTCTAGATGTACTTACTATTACTGTTTGCAGAATTAAGAGCGCATAAAATAATGAACACATAGATTTTTTACGTGGAAAATACCTGCTCAAAAGGTGAAAAATACCACGAACTACTACTCAGTAGGATTTTTCCAAACTTCCACTAAAATCACTGAGCCAAATCAGCATTTACAAAACTCTTGTAAACTTAAGGATTAAACTCTAATCCCAGTGTGGCACACAGCCTCAACTGTTGCGACACCTTCAAGTTAACTCTAACTTGAATACTCAAAGTACCTAATGCCATTGCTTCTATGAAAGCTTGAAAGGTACAATATGAAATGCCTAATACAATTGAACTAGAATAATAGTAAACTAAATAGAATTGGTTCTTCAATCTAGTTCATGTAGCTTCAGGAATGCACACATGAATCACACATAAATCGCTTGCAAAATTACCTAGCTTTTTTGCTCTCAATTTAGTTTAACTTCTGCGTATGTGCGAATAACTATAAAAGAGAACAATCATAGTTATTTAAAGAGTTAGCAATCAGAGTTTGATTGAGACTCAATTGATGATCCTTCATCGAATTTGAGTCCTAAAACAATACAAACTCCAACCCTTATTCTTGATCCGGATTTAGTTCTCTTCATATAAGGAGACTTCATCTCCTTATCCTTTATGCAACCTTTTCGATCAGTTTAGAAAATATTTTTGTTGATCCTTGAGACTTATCTTCTTCACGTGCATCTCACATGTATAGGTAGATAACCACTGTGTCTCACATTATAGACCTAGTCCATGACTGAGTTCTTTTTGTCAATCTTCAAAACTTCATCTGAACTTGGACCAACAATGTTGTTCAGAGTGCTTGTTAGCCACTTTTCCAGTAGTCTTTTTATTGCTGGTGGTGCTTCCTCTATTATTGACGTGGAGGCTACCTTTTCACGTGAAACAATTACGCTCTTGAGGGGGGGAGGGGAGATGGGGGAAGGGGGGAGGCAAAGAACTCTGCCTGGGTGTAGCATTCGGTGTCTCGTTTTCATCATTTTCCCAGCCATCTTCGTTGATAGTGAGCAAGATGTTGGTGGTGACACCTGCTATCATTTTGAACCTCGTATCTCCTTTTCCTGCCAATGTTAGTGGTACAAACGAGGAAGAGATGTGCTTTTTTCTTTATGATCCAGAAAGAACTATAGTTTCAACTAGAAACCTCCCCACATACGGCGCCAAATTGTTCGAGCAAATAATTTCTAAAATAATCGATAACAAATTGATGGGGTGAATCTTAGTTGAGCTTAATAAATCCTAGATCAATTAAAATGAAAATCTGATATAACAAGAAGATCTCAGTAGCATTAATCTATGAACTTAATGCACTATGATTGACAGTGTATGTAATATGATAAATATGAAATAAATGGAAGAAAGATAATGGTTGTCGTTAAAAAGAGCTGCCTCATAATGATTGTGTGATTGGGTGCCTCCTATTTTTGATGATATGAAAAGATATGCAGCCAATATGAATGTAAAATATTTGAAATTTATGGATGAAAGTTAAACAAATGTGCTTGAGTTAAGCGAATGAGGCAATTATTTCGTATCTTCCTCTCTTATTTTTACAATGTATTTATTTTCCTCTCAAATGGTCGGGGCGCCCCTCTTGTGTACTATCTCCTCCTATTTATAAGGGACATGTCGCGCCCCCTTTTCCTCACAGAGTCCAGGTTTCGACATTCATTGGGAACAACTCATTTCTTTTTGGGAATTAGGTATGGAATTTGAAGAGTCGCCACCTAACGGATTTAAGGTTCTTTAGGGCACCTAAAGCAAATGACTCATAAAATCGGTTTGTATTACTAGAGATTGGGTAAGGGCTCGAAATAACTTTGAGTGGAAGGTTTTAGGCACCCCTCGAGATCCACTAGGATGGCTCCCGGGCGAACTTAAATTATGTGAATTAGTCTTATAAGCAGATAAAGAAAATTAGACAAATGGACATGATATTTAAAATAAGGAGTAAAAGGGGGTCCTAGGTTTTTAGCCTACATGATCACTTCTGAACAATGCTTGGTAATGGTCCCCAAATTGGGGTGCTACGCAAAGCATTAGCACACAGGTCATCATATCCTTTACTACCCAATTACCCTCCCCTTTGTGGTTATACAAGCGATTCTAATTAAACGTACTCTATGTGTGTATTACCCGTCCATTTCTTATGGACCTGGAGGTGTTTAGGACCTCTAATTAAGTTAGTTTTAGGCTCTCCTACGGTTCTTAAAAGGAATCTAAGCAACAAGCAAAAACAAATAGTCATTCACATAAAGCGGCAAAAAAGGCTCACTTTTACCTCCTCACACAAGCATACAATAACACTTCTCAAACAACAACATTTCAGATATTTCAAAGGATCCTAAAGCAGGATATCTAGGTGATAACTTATATGAGTCTACCAAACTATAAAGCAACTGATCCTTTATGAGTTTCTACTGAGAATACTTATGAAGCAGTAAGTAAAAAAGGCAAGAGATTTTTACGTGGAAAAATCCCACACAAGTGGACCAAAACCACGACCTACACATAGGCTTGCAACTTCACTAACTTGTAATCTCACTATTACAAGCCAATTTGTAATAACTCTATTACAAAGACTTCAACTTAACTAACTTGTAATTCTCTTACCACAAGCCACTTTGTGACTCTCTACTTACAAAGACTTTAAACTTATGACTAAACATAGTCACATCATAAACTTCAGAAAGTTTACGGATTTTGGGTTTCCTAAAACATAGTTTCTAAGAAAGCAAAATAGGAATTACAACGAAGAACAGATAACAAGATTACAACTCAACTACGGATACACATAGACTCATTGTTAAACTGATCCTTTACTGAAGTTGTCTTCTTGTTCTTTACGCACCAGTGACTTCAATGATAGATAAACACTTTAATGTTTGAGAGAGTATCACTGAATGCATAAGTGAATTTGTTGTGTCTTGCAGCAGGTTGTTGTCGCGCCCCGTTTTCCCCTCCCTTTTTTACGAGGAAGAAAAGGTCCGGGTTTCGACATTTATGGGGGTAATGACTCATTTCCTTTTGAGAATTTGGTATTTTGAAGAGTCGCCACCTAATGGATTTATGGTGCGTTAGGGAATCTAGAGCGATTAACTCTTGGATTGGTTTGCATTACCAGAAATTTAGGATAAGGCTCGAAATAACCTTAAGGGGAAGGTGTTAGGCACCCCTCTTAGTCCATAACTGTGGGTCCCGGCTGAATTTATTCTTATGAATTAGTCCTTTGACGAATAATACTTGAAAAAAATAATTACAAATAAATCATGTTGGACATAGTGTGACTCAGACAATAAGACAAAGAATTTGAACAAGTTATATAGAAAAGCAATGTTTTAGACAAAGGATTTGGGGAAGGAGGGGTCCTAGGTTGGTTAGCCTACAACATCACCCCACGTAATGCCCGGTAAAAACTTCTCGATGAGGGGCTACACATGACATTAGCACGTAGTCATCATATCCATATCTACCCATTCCCACCCCTTAGTGGTTATTAAAGCGAGTGTTATTTAACGATCCCTATGCGTGTTGTTACTCGTCCCTTCTTAATGGTCCTGGAGGAAATTAGGACCTCTGCCTATAGGCAGTTCTAGATAGACCCCTAAAGTTTAAAGGAGAAAATATTAAGGCGACAAGCAAGAACACATAGGACTCTTAGCGAATAAAAGTAGAAAGGAGAAAATA
Source organism: Nicotiana glauca (assembly GCA_026770625.1). Lineage (NCBI taxonomy): Eukaryota > Viridiplantae > Streptophyta > Magnoliopsida > Solanales > Solanaceae > Nicotiana > Nicotiana glauca. The sequence goes on from MU743022.1 coordinate 162,630, forward strand.
AGAGGCTCAGTTTTAGCTCCATAGATAAGGCATGTAAACAGCACGACTCAAACACAAATAAGGGCAGTATTATTAAACAGGATCCTAAGGCATGATGTCTAAGTGAATATCAAAACATAGAAGATAGGCAGTTTATTTTATAAACTCAGAAGTAATGGCCCTATCAGTTTGCCTACTGATTTTAAGCCTGTTAACCATTCAATAATAAACACATAAAGAGGAAGTTTCCAGTTTTATAAGAGTTGAATACCTAAGGCTTTCCTAGGCATGGGTTAGTGAAAAGTTGTTATTAGAACCATTAGAAGTTCAAAAGTTGTTTCTTGACTAAGAGCATGCTGTTCTAGGTGTTACAAAAATATAGGGATTATTACCAGTTTGGTAAAGCAGGATGAGACCTTTAATACTCCTTTTCAGGCATCAGTAGTTTAACTAGGCGTAGCTGAGTGAGTATGAACGAGCAAATAAACATGGCATCTAATATGCACACATAAGTGATCACTGCCGACTTGACACTACACAATGTAGGAAGAGCGGGTCGCAACAACTTTTACCCGAATAGTGGTTCGGGATCGAATTTCCACAGAGAGCTTGGAGTGGAGTTGTATTGCCTGTCTAGCCTAGAGTTGCGTTTGTGCTTCTAATTGTACTTCTAATATTTTTGGGGTTTTTGTATTTATAACTACTATTGTAAACTATTGATTAACGCTAACTTAAGCTACGAGAATATTTCTAGGTTGTAATTAATGGGAAGAATGGCACTAGGGTCGTGGCATCACCTAGGTAGTTAATTAACGGGTAGATGCTACTAAGGATAGATTGACATATTTGGGGCTCATGCTATAACCATTGCACAATTGCACCCACTCTCACTCCTCTCTGTAGGGAGAGTGATTTTGCCCAATTGACTCTCTCAAGACCAATTGGGTAGGCTAATTAGACCAAGCAACTAGGGTTCAAGTAGGGTGATTACTCTCTCGAGATTTTAACCTATTAATTGGGACTACCATTTCTCATGGGTCCATCCCAATTCTTGTTGGGTCAATTTTGGGGTCATAGACTCTTTTTCTCAAGAAGAGTTAAACCCACAAAGCAAGAATCAGTGTTTACAACCACCAATCCTTAATTAACACATAAAATAACCCAAATAACAAATACCCAATATCAATCTAACCCTAAATGTCAACACCCATCAATTTCCCACACTAGGGTTGAGCCACAACCTTAGCTAATGGGTTTAGCTAGACATAATTAAAGAAAAAAAACAAAAGAAATAGATGAAGAACTAAATATATTAATTGATTACTAAGATGAAATTACAAGAATCTATTGAGAATGTAATGCTAAAGTGCCAAAAATGACTAGTATCTCGGTCTCCACGAGCACAGCTCTGTTAATAATACAAAACTTGACCTAAAAATGGTAAAATATTCTATTTATAGTGGCTGGAAAAACTGGACAAAAATACCCCTACGGGGTCAGTGCGGGCCGCACAAACATAACCGCGGCCGCACTGGCTCTTTGACTTCAATTTTTATCTCTCTGAACTGTATGGCGCGGGCCACGTGAAAGGGTAGCGCGGCCGCGGAAGGCTCTGGTGCGGATCGCGTGAATGAGACCTCGGCCGCGTGGCTTGCTTTTGACCAAAATGATATCTATCTGAATCTCTTGACGCGGGCCGCATGAATAAGTAGCACGGCCGCATAAGCCAAACGCGGGCTGCATGGATCTGACCGCGGCCGCATTGTCAATGTTCTGAATATGCCCATCTATGAACCTCCTAGTGTGGTCGCGTGCACTTTTTTGCGGTCCGCACTAGATTATCTATTTCCTTCACTTCACTTGGTCTTTGATACTTGAGCAAGTTTCACTCCATTTTAAGCCGATCTTTGACATTTTGTCACTTTGTCGCTCAAACCTGCAATCAAGCACAACCTGTGAGCATTTTGGGACTATTTTGTAGTAATTTATACTCAAAGGATAGGCAATTAAGGGCATAAAACACGTTAAAATACTACTTATCAACTCCCCAAACTTAAACCTTTGCTTTTCCTCAAGCAAATAAAATAAGACCCACCCCTTAAAGGAACATCCAAGTAATTCCAGCTATCCTAGAGTAACCTCAACAAGAATCAATTGGGACTAATAATTGCCCTCAATACGAATGTATTATTAACACATTTTAAACTTTGAAAACTATGGATCAAGTGTGACACAAGAGCATCAATAGTTTACACATTTCATCAAAGAACTTCTCTCAATTACTTTGTTCATTGTGGAACCCAAACTTACACATCCTCAACTCTCCCTAAGCGAACCTCACCTTTTAGAGTATTGACACACAAACCGAGGTTGATGGACTTTCACTCATCTCTCTCAAGAAGAAGGTCATAAGTCTGGCTCTAGGTGCCATATGCTTGCCCCTTATGTAAGTATCCACTAATGTAGGCTTCCTTCAACTCAAGATCATATAGGGCTTTTGTGGAGTCAATGTGAAGGCTTTTGGGTAAGGGTAGGACATGTTTTTGTTCAAGTGGGTTCAATCTTCCCTTAAGCACTTGTTTTGATTCATTTTGGCACACTTTCTTGACTCATTTGAGTATTTCACTTCTTTTCAAGGGGTTTGTCACTCTTTCTTATGCAATTCAAAATATTTCTCCTTTTTCTACTTTTTCCACACCTTTTTCACTTTTGTTTCCCTTGAATCCCCTTTTTATTCTTGTTCACATTGGTCTTTCTTTTTGTCTTTTTCTTTTCTTTCTTTTTCATTGCTTTCCTTTTCTTTTTGCTTTTTCAACTTTTACCACTTTGTTTCCTTTCTTGTCTCTCCCCCCAAACTTAGACATTTGCCATTACTCAAGGGAAGATTTGGGTGCCAAGAGAGGGTATCTTTTAGAACGGGTATATGCTTGTAACATTGGTTCTTGAAAGAAAAAGGTTCAAGGCTCAACAAGGTTAACTAGGGATCATTTAATTGGTAGGCCATGGAATTGTTCAACTTAACATTTGGATCAAGAAGAGCCTATAATCACTTCTCAAGTCAAATTTCACCTCGGATTTCGCCTCAACAAACATTCAGGGCAAGTTCTAGACCATTGGCTCGGGACTTGGACTCACAATTCGATTCCTCACCACACATGCTAGGGGATTGCTAAAGACATTGAGTCGAGGGCCCACAACGAACTTAGTTACGATTCAAGCACACAATGGTCCAAAATACCACATGATGATTATTTGGTCAACACAAGAGTCTCAAGGCCACGACTTTCACCATCCTAAATACAACATTATATCTTGAATCATGGGATCAAAGGAAAATGTTCTAGGCCCAAGTGAAGCTTTGCCTGAGGTACCCTTAACTACGAAATATCAAAAACAAATGAAAAATCAAAAACAGACTCAAACCTTTAAGAAGGTTGTCACGCCATCTATAATTGGGAAGAGCCACCCGGTTCGCACAACACTCCACCCTTAGAAAGAACCGTGGTATTAAGAAAACCAAGGGCTTATTGAAAACGCCAAAAACAAAACAAAATGCTATGAGCCTATCTACAAAGCTAAAAATGAAAAATGAAAAATTTTGCAAAAATAGACAACCGAATGAATATATACAATAGGGGAGTAGAATATACATCGGGGGATAAATATATACAGAAATGCAACTTTATATACATACCAAGGAGAAAATAAAAAGTACGATAAATGTAGCTAAATGTAAAGTTATATACAACCCAAAATAGAAAATCAAAGTAAAACAAAAACTATCAATCTATATATACAGTCATCCAGATAATCAAAAAGAAGGGCGCACCCCCACGAATAAAAGCTGGCATTGTCCCCAATGCCAACTACCAAAATATGCATCAAAATCAGAGTAAAGGATATAGAGGCTCCCTAGGCCTGGTCCGTCTGCATGGGATCATCAGTGGTCCCCATATCCTCCGCATGTGCGGGAGCCTCAGACTGGCTCCCGGTCCCCTGCTGCTCAACTGCTGGGACCTGCTCCTAGACTAGCTGGATGCTAGGTGGCAAACTAGAAGAGGCCTCATGTGGGCCTGCTACTGCAATCACTGCATCAACTGTACTAGGGAGCTTCCTCTTCTTCCTAGGCTGCCTGGGTGACTGCTCCTGCTATGGCTCGGCTACTGGTGCTGTTGGATCCAGGACTGAGTCCCCAAATAGCAAGTCTAGAGGCATCTGTTCTGCCAATAGCTTGTCCACATCCATCATGAGCTACTTCATAGACTCCTTAGAAGCTCATGTTTTCCTTAGCTTCCTGTTCTCCTTAGCAAGCTCCTTCAGAGCCTTGCCATGTGAATCCACAGCAGTAGTCAAAGTGGCCCGTGTCTTCATAATATTTTCATGGTTTTCCAGGAGCTTCTTCAAAGTGTCCTCAATGGATTGAGTTATCTTGGCTGCTGAGGTGCTGCCTAAGTCTGAATAGTGGAGGACAAAGTGGACAACTTGGAAGTCGCAGCCGACATCCAGTTGTTCAAACTAGCTAATGACTGACTCAACTGATGGGCAATGAAAGGAAGAGTCTTTGAATATGGCACCCCCGAACCCACTGAAGTACTGAGACCAGCAGAAGAAGATGGTCCTGGAGGAAAATCTGTAACTGTGGTGACAGAAAGCTTGGTGGAAGGCATAATGGAAGGCTCAATAGAAACTGGCTCCTCAGACTGGCCAGTTGGGACAGAGGTAGGTGGCTGGTAGTTCTTGGATTTAGGGTTATCCGAGCCCTACATATTGTACCAGGAGTAAGGAGCCACAGGCTTGGTCTTGATATCATACCTTTTCTTCTCGACCTCCAAATCCCTGAAATACATAGAAAGGGTGTTGGGAAAAGGGTAGTTCCGGTCATGCTCCTGTCTTACAGTAGAAATCACCCTGGACATCACATTGCACACATTGATAGGGTACCGAGCCATGATAGATGTAACAAGAACAACCTGGGTGAGTGGAATAGTGTGATCATGGGTAGAAGGGTCAAGCCGATTGCACACAAATGTCAACCACCCTCGAGCCTCAAAGTTAAAAGTGTTCCAGAGTATCTTCTTCCCTACTTGCAACCATGCTGGGACAGTACCTGGAACTGCTAAGTACTGGGCCAACCAAGGACAGACTTCCTCCCCCATCCCCAACTTTGCTAAATAAAGTGACTCATCCTCATCTCGGAACCCCAAATTATCATTCAAAGATTTGCCATCAAACAACACTACCTTGTCTCTCACTTTGGTCACCTTGGTATCCTTGACAATGTGAGCCACGTTAGAGTAGAATTCACTAACCATGTGCTCATTAGCATCTATGCACTTCTCCGTGAAAAACTCCCAGCGTTTTCTAGTTCGGAACTCCCTTTGCACTTTTGGGTTGTGGGGTAAAAGGTTAGTGTCAATAAAACTTCTCTCCGGTATCAACTTCCTTACCAACCACCACTCCCTAAACTTGTGGTAAGCTACTTGGCTCACAAATCGATCCTCCCACTCTTCAGCTTTTCTAGTCCATGCAACTCCCCCAACCTGAGGCTAACCTCTCTTATTATTGCCTGCACTCTCCCCAAATAATGAAGATGTGGGGGAGGTGGTGTATTTCCCACTACCGGCTGCGGACTCGTTAGATGAGTTCGAGACTACATTCACTAGTCTTTTTATGTTGGGTGATGGTGGAGGGGTATCAGTTAGGTAGAGAGGGTTGGTTATGTGGGTTGGGATGGAATCTGAGGAGATATCTTTGGATGGCACATACTCACTCCCCGAAGAATGAGAGGTAGCCTTTTCAGTAGCCCGTATCGGTTTCCGGGTCTTTTTAGTGTTCTCCCGAGCCTGGGGAGTGAGTTTTGCGATTCTCTTGCCTTAACCCCCTCGGGAGGAACCACCTCTCGCAGGTTGTTGTGTTTGTTTACCGCCTCTTTGTTTAACCATGATCTGCAAGAACACACATCTAATATTGTTAGTTTAAGCACGGGCAATGTATCAGTTATAGAAAACAATTGCAGAATAGCAGATGAATAAATTGCAACAACCATTGCAGAACAGGCCACCGCGGACCGCGCTATCAGGAGTGCGGCCGCGTTAGAGGCACTGCGGACCGTGCTATGGTGATCGTGGGTCGCGCTGAACAAACCCTAGAATAAACACCTCTCTGAACCTCCCAATGCAGTTCGTGTGAAATGGGAGCAAGGCCGCGACGGGCCAGCATGGACCACACAAAGAGAGACGCGGCGCGTTGGAGCAGGCTAGCTTTCAGTCATTTTAACTGCGCGGACCGTGCGAGAGTGATGCTGGCCGCGCTGAGGCCATCCTAGGGACTAAGTTAGGGTTTCATAAATTCTTCCATTTGTGTTCAAATTTTAACCCCTACTTGTCTCTACTTAGTTACCCAATCGTTAACTCCGCTAAACTCCCAAAAACTAATCATAGAATCTACCCTAGACTAACAGTTTGAATGAAAATAGGAAGTAGAATTAGAAATTACACTACTGGGCAATAACTAAAATGAAAAGTAAGAAAATAATTGATCATGAGTGCATTAGATGTTACCAGATTGATGAAGAATGAGTGCAGTAAATCCAATCACGCAAGAAAATTAGTCTTAGAAGAAGATGAACAATAGAATAGGGCTCAGGCTTTCAACTTTGCGAAAAGTGTAAGGTGAGGCCCTGGGTCTCTATTTATAAAAAACCATAAGCCCCGTACCTACCTACCAGCGCGGCCGCACAAAAGCGATCGCGGACCGCGCTGGGCTTGAACGTGAACCCTTTCAGAAAGCAGACCACGCGGACCGCACAAAGAGGGATGCGGCCGTGTGAGTCCACCGCAGACCCCGTTAACATGACCGTGGCCATGTGGAGAACTTTAGAGACTGTTCATTCTCAGCTCATGCTAGCGCGGACTGCACAAAGTGCACCGTAGCAGCACTGGCAACTTCAGAGACTATGTACCTTTTTATAATTTGTTTTGCATTGCTTCAACACAATCCCTGCAACATCTCATAAACAATCAGCTCAAAAATCCTAAGCTACTAAGAAAATCAAATAGAAAGAAAAAGACATAGGTTGCCTCCCAAGAAGCACCCGATTTAACGTCGCAGCACGACACATGTTACCATCACATCACTTCAAATCAAGAACCGCCACCACTTGGCTCTCATTAAATTCTCCAAGAAGCAACAAAAAGCACGTCCAATAAGTTTTTTAATCATCCGATCAATGAATGGCAAGGGATAATGGTCACTATGAAGCACTTTGTTCAAATTACCATGGTTCATGCAAAACTGCCAACCTGTGTCCGCTCTTGTAGGAAGCCACACATTATGAAGATTAGGCATCATGTCATACTCTGCTGCAGGTAGTCTCCCTTGATGCTCTAAAAGAGGTATTTCATCATCCTTCAAGATAATATCGGGCTCAAAGATTGTGAGGCATAGGTGTGGCGCAACTTATTTCATTTCCAACACCGAAGGAACCTCAATTGTTGGCTTTTCTAGAGGAGCTTCCCGATGATCAAGGTCCAATGACAACTTACTGGGCTCACACGATTCCATGACATGTAAGGCATCTATGCACATCACTCTACTTGCATCATCATTTACATCATGATCTAGAGGTGCGACCACAAGGGGATCTTCAAAATTAATCACAGTACTTGTCTCATCCATTATCACAACTGTGACAATGTCAACAAATGAGCACACCTCAGTGCTATTAGGTTGCCTCATGGATTTGCAAACTGGGAAAACCACCTTCTCATCTCCCACACGGAAAGTTAACTCGCCCGCCTCAACATCAACCAAAGCCTTACCCGTAGCTAGGAAAGGTCTTCCAAGAATAATGAGTCAACTTGATTGTCTCACACTACATTGACCTCTTTTTCGTAACCAAATCCTTCATGAATTTTGTGTACCCCGGAATTTGCTCGACTGCCTCCACTAACGGCACGTTGATAGTTAGACTCTTCATCATCTCAATGAATTTCTTGAATTGGTTGTCACCCTTTTACTTGGCCAACCATTGAGGATAGGGCGGAGGAGGCCTAGGCAAGGGTGCCTTGGCTTTGGGCACCACCGGCTCGGGCATATCAATCACGTGTTCCCTAGACGGGTTCATGGCCTCTTGTGTCTCCTCCTCAACCTCATCAATATCAATCTGCACATCATTGTTCACATTGGGTTCAACTGCATCCTCAACCACCAACGGTATATTATCATCTCGTAACTCATCTTCATCAACCATAACTTGATTTCCTCTTGAGGCATGCACACCATCGCCTCTCCCACTTCGCGTTGTCACAGCCATCACATGATTTTTGTGCCCACCCTTAGGGTTTACTACCATATCACTTGGTAGAGCACCCTTTGGGTGAGTATTTAACGATTGAGAAATTTGGCCAAGTTGCACCTCCAATTTACGGATAGAGGTGTTGTGGGAAGCCAATTGAGCATCGAAGTCTTGGTTCTTTTCATCATTTGCTCGAACATAATTTCAATTCGACCCATGTCATTACCCAAAGAACTAGACCCTTGAGATTGAAACAACAGCGGGTTGTTTGATTGTTAATACATCAGAGGCCTTTGAAATCCTTGCCCCCGATTACCTTGACCACCATTGCTTTTCCACCCACCTTGACCATTGTTGTTGTTCCAATTGTTGTTGTTGTTCCCGTCCCAATTCCCTTGATTACCCGAATTGTTGTTCCCCAAATTTCCACCTTGGTTGTTGTTATTGTTCCAATTACCACCTTGTTGATTTCCCCAATTTCCTTGGAGTCGCCATTATTGGTTCAAAAAGTTGGCTCGGTTGCCTTGGTAACTATTGACATATTGAACCTCCTCGCTTCGATCGTCATAGAACTCATTCGAAAAACCATTCCCATCATCATAGTTATCACAATTTATTGAGGTTGTTGCCCTCTTTGCCTCCTTTTCAACATATTCACTCCTTCCATGGAATTGACTTGGCGCGGGTTTTGGACTTGTTGCAATTGCGCCTTAGCCAATTGATTCATTGTTGTTGTAAGTTTGGCAATGACTTGGCCATGGTCATGAAACTCCTTATGCAAATGTATGATCGTAGGGTCACCTTGAGGAACGTTTGCTCAACTTTGCCATGCAAAAGAAGTATCCTAAAACATCACAAGCTTCATTATAGGGAAGCTTCATAAAATTTTCTCCGGCCAATTGATTCACAATACATTGGTTTGTTGTGTTGATGCCCCTATAGATCGTTTGTTGAATCATCACATCGTTCATGTCATTGTTTGGGCACTCTTTCACCATAGTTCTAAATCTCTCCCATATTTCGTGCAAGGGTTCCGTTGGCTCTTGTTTGAAAGCCAAAATTTCATCACGGAGCTCCGTCATGTGACTTGGAGAAAAGAACTTGGAAATGAATTTGTCTACCAATTCATCCCAAGTTGGGATGGAATGATTGGGGAGCCTTTCTAACCAATCCAACGCTTTACCCTGAAGAGAGAACGGGAAAAGCCTCAATCTCAGTGCATCCTCGGATACATTTTTTTGCTTGCTCCCCCAGCATGTATCTATGAACCCCTTCAAGTGCTTGTAAGCATTTTGGTCAGAGGCGCCCGTAAAATACCCTCTTTGCTCGAGCAAGGTCAACATGATATTTGTGATTTGAAAATTCCCCACCCGGATTCGGGGAGGAACGATGGTACTCGCATATCCTTGATTCGGGAGGACTCATGGAGCCACTCTTGGCGGTGGCGGAGGAGGGTCTGGAATATTCTCATTCGGATTAGAATTTGCATTGGCATTTATACCTCTACGTGGAACTTGAGGTATTGGAAGCTCATCTTGATCAAGATCTTCAACCTCCTCCCCCGCCATGTCATTGCCAAGAGGGTCATTTGGATTGAGAGCCATTTGTACCTGATTGATCGACACAAACAAAATTAGTGAAAAATAAGGAAAGAGAAGCAAAACACAAATTTAGCTAAAAAGATAGTCAACACCGTAAGCTCCTCGGCAATGGCGCCAAAAAGTGATCACTGCCGACTCGACACTACACAATGGTAGGAAGAGCGGGTCACAACAGCTTTTACCCGAGTAGTGGTTTGGGATCGAATTTCCACAGGGAGCTTGGAGTGGAGTTGTATAGTCTGTCTAGCCTAGAGCTGCATTTGTGCTTTGAATTGTACTTCTAACATTTTTGGAGTTTTTGTATTTATAACTACTATTGTAAACTATTTATTAACACGAACATAAGGTACGATAATATTTCTAGGTTGTAATTAATGGGAAGAACGGCACTAGGGTTGTGGCATCACCAAGGTGGCTAATTAACGGGTAGACAATATTAAGGATATATTGACATATTTGGGGCTCATGCTATAACCGTTGCACAATTGCACCCACTCTCACTCCTCTCTGTAGGGAGAGTGATTTTGCCCAATTGACTCTCTCAAGAACAATTGGGTAGGCTAATTAGACCAAGCAACTACGGTTCAAGTAGGTGATTACTCCCTCGATGTTTTAACCCGTTAATTGGGACTACCATTTCTCATGGGTCCATCCCAATTCCTTGTTGGGTCAATTTTGGGGTCATAGACTCTCTTTTTCAAGAAGAGTTAAACCCACAAAGCTAGAATCAGTGTTTGCAACCACTAATCCTTAATTAACACATAAAATTAACCCAAATAACAAATGCCCAATATCAATCTAACCCTAGATGGAAACACCCGTCAATTACCCACACTAGGGTTGAGCCACAACCCTAGCTAATGGGTTTAGCTAGACATAATTAAATAAGAAACAGAAGAAATAGACGAAGAACTAAACATATTAATTGATAACTAAGATGAAATTACAAGAATCTATTGAGAATGTAAAGCTAAAGTGTCAAAAATGGCTAGTATCTTGGTCTCCATGAGCGCAGCTCTGTTAATAATACAAAACTTGACCTAAAAATGGTAAAATGTTCTATTTATAGTGGCTAGAAAAACTAGACAAAAATACCCCTGCGGGGTCAGTGCGGGCCGCATAAACATGACCGCGGCCGCACTGGCTCTTTGACTTCAATTTTTATCTCTCTGAACTGTATGGTGCGGGCCGCATAAAAGGGTAGTGCGGCTGTGGAAGGATCTGGCGTGGACCGTGTGAATGAGACCGCGGCCGCTTGGCTTGCTTTTCACCAAAATGATATCTCTCTGAATCTCTTGACACGGGCCGCATGAATAAGTAGCGCAGTCGCTTAAGCTGAACGCGGGCCATATGGATCTGACCGCGGCCGCGTTGTCAATATTCTGAATATACCCATCTCTGAAGCTCCTAGTGCGGCCGCGTGCACTTTTGTGCGGTCCGCACTAGGTTCTCTATTTCCTTCACTTCACTTAATCTTTGATACTTGATAAGGTTTCACTCCGTTTTGAGCCGATCTTTGACATTTCGTCACTTTTTCGCTCAAACCTGCAATTAAGCACAACTTGTGAGCATTTCTGGACTATTTTGTAGAAATTTATACTCAAAGCATAGGCAAGTAGGGGCATAAAATACGTTAAAATCCTACTTATCAATAAGGTATAGAATGATTTGCATGCAAGATTCCTAAAGCAGTATTTCTAAATGTACAGCAGGTTACAACATGATTTCAAAATATGCATAAGTAACAGTTTTATGTTAGCGCTGTTACTTAGCCTAAAGCAGGATTTCTATGTGATACAAATAATGTCAAATGAGATACTGAAACAACAAAACCTAGGAACGTGATATCTAATGCACGGCATGCTTGGAATGTATTGGTCCTAAACATGGATTCTAATGCACATATGGGAAATGCAAACCTAAGGCATGGTTTCTACCTATTGATATTGATAAAATATATGACTACCCTCCCCTTTTCACTAGCCAACTCCAATATTCGCTTACAAATTATTATTACCGACCAACTGAATAAATTGAATAAATAGATAAAAATAAAATAAGAAGTTACACTATAGGGAGCCTGACACAGGCCCAAATGTTTTTCCCAAGCCTCCAATAGCCTCAAATGCCAAATTCCGTAGACAATAATATTGTATAAGTGCATCAGAGTTCCCTAAGGATATCAAGGATCCCAGGCAGTACTCACACCTATACTTTATAACAAGAACTGAGTAAGTGCATTGTGGAAGAGTCAGTCTAGTGCATCAGAGTTCAGAGGGATCTCATAGGGATCCCAAGGCAGTCACACACTGGAGGGGCAGAACTTAAGGACCTAAGAGTGAAGTGAGAGTGCTTCACATGGTCTTGAAAAGGTTTAAATAGGAAAGCAGTATTTGAAAAGACTTAGTAGTTTTATAAATAGGATAGTTATTCAGTAAAGCAGTTGAACAAGAGTTGTGTAATCAAACATATAGCCAGGACAGATTCAACAACACTCAAATAACAGTCCTTTACACAGAGGTGATGGGAATTAGGGACATATGGGGCACATAGTATACATGAGCAAGCAATTCTTGTGGGGGTTTATGGGATTAGGGGATAGCTAGTGGTACCAACAGAATATGAATTTCAGAACCAATCATAGAATCAAACATTTAAAGTGACAGATCAGTTTGCAAGGTAAATGCATATCAAAACTAGATAACAAATAGACAAGCATTCAAAATAGGGTTGAGACAGACTACCAGGGGAATAGAACATATTCTAAAAGGCCCTTAGAGGGTTAAACTAGCATGCTAGGTGAAGTAGTAACATAAACATGTCAATCACATGTTGAACAACATAACCATTGATAGAAACAAATTAGAAGCTTGATAAACTGAAGTAGTAAAAGAAACATATTGGTTTTGGGACTTGAATTGAAATTATAACATACCAGTAAAGAGATAGTAAACACAAAGTGCAGAATAGGAGAGCACAATAGTTAGCCTTGGCTTGCAGCCGACTAACTCAGAATAAGAGCAAGTAGCCAAAGAAAGAGAGCAGAAGAGTTTTGAGTGTGAGAGAGTTTGAACTAGTGTGTTCATGTGTGTTGACTGTTAATGAGAGAGCATATACATTGTAGTTCAAAACTAGGTAAAATAAGGCAAGAATCACAATTGCATAGTAATTATGGAACTAAGAAACAATTAGAGCAAAATCAGTACAAGTACTCCCTTAATTAAGGGAATTAGTTCAAATGGTAAGAACAAGTAACAAATAAGGAAAGAAATCAATGTGTAACTGGAGCATAACAGACAAGGAAATAATTCAAACATAATAGGAATAGAGTAAACAATTAGGGCTAGGTTCATAAAATTATAATTAAGGAGATAGTCGGTAAGAATCAAGTAACCATGTAGACAAGGTGAGGGAAAGTTAGTTTAGGCAAGTAAATCAATCATATTGAGTAGAAAGGTAAAAATCGAAGGTTTAAAGGAAAGTTTTCAAATCAAACCAAGAAACAGGAAATCAAAATCAGTCAAAGAGAGAGTTGTGAAAAGAGTTAGAGTTTAGCATATAAATAAATTAAAACATCGATAGTCAAGAGTCGACATATAACTCTAGCAAGCATGAAAGTTAAACAATACCGATTCAATTAGAAAGAGGCAAGTCTTGAATAGTCAAGATGAACACAAGCACATAGAATCAGTGTAAGTTAGGCTAAGAAACTCACTAGAATCATATCAAGCCAAGATAGTCACGAGAAATCAGAGAAACTCAAAAACGAGAACCGGTCAGTCATGTTGATACACAGAACTAAACAAAGAATCCTAAAAAAATTAGGGCTTTCAACATAGACGAGTTAAAGATGTAGTAAACTCATAGAATCAATCAATATATATATGAGAAATAGAAGTTTAAACACAAAAAATTAGTTAAACAAGGTTTTCAAAAGAAGTTTCGAAAACCCTAGTTTTAGAAAAATTAAAAATATTTGAAATCATACGATTCTTGTAAAGAACCTTAAGGACAGTGTAAAACATTCAAGAAACAAACTCAAATTGTCCTAGATCTGTACAGATCTAGGAGGTATAGAAAAGAAATTAGGGTTTCGAAAGAACCCATATAGATATGAAGAAACTTGTCTAGAATCCAAAGGATTGTAGCAAATATAGAATAATTTTACTTGAAATCACACTGGAAAAGCCAGGAACAGGTAGGAGATGAACTACAGATGCAAGTAGGCATGGACCTAGGCCCTTAAGGGCCTTAGAGAATGCAGGATTGGCATGAGAGAAGCCATTGGAGGCTTAAGAGATGATAAGAGGTCATCGGAGATGGCCGGGGATAGGAGGTCGGCCTTTGACGATTAGGGTTAGGTTGAGAGTGTTCTGGGAGCAGAGAGATCTGCGGCGGTGTATAAAAAATGATTATGGTTGTGGTTGTTCACTAATTTGCTGAAGATTAGACTGGACATTGTTCATTTGAAATGTATACCAAGTGGGTCAGGTTCCCTATCTGGTTCTTGACAATAAGTTTGTTAGATCATCAAAACATAAGAAGCATAAGGCACAGACATTGAAAACCCATCAATTTCCCCATTTTGATGACGACAAACTTAGGCATTGATAGTATTTGTTTTGAGCAGAAATAACCAGATGAGGTACCAAAAACTACACAAGTTCCCCCTGACCTTTGCTTTTGATTCCCCCTTAATCATATCCCCTATATTTGCATCAAGTTTCTACACAAATTCAAATTCCCCCAGACAACCTTTGACCCCCTGGAAACCCGTGACATTTTCCCTTTTTTGGCATCATTAAAAAGATGCATAAGCAGACAATCAAAATAAAGAAGTATAACACAGCCAACTCATGCCACATATGTACACACAACATGACAAAAAAGAGAAGCCATAGGAAAACATCATTGTACAGGCAAAAAGAGGAGATGTTTCATTAATATTAACAATGGACTAAGCAAAACAAGAGCAGTAATGGTGAAATCCAGCATACCATCACAAAAAGACAAACAAATAGAAAACAACAGCCACAAAACATTAGAGTAAAAGGTAGTTGGCCACTGAGAGGATCCTAATGGACACTAGGAGAAGGAGGCTTGGAAAAGGAGGCAGCAAGGTTTTGTGAACCAGGTCTAGTCGGGCATTTGGAGACAATTTTTCTTCAAGATGTTTTGTGTGAAGCTTATCATTTTCCTTTGTCAGGCGAGCAACGTCTTCATTAATGGAATCGGGTCTTTAACTGCTTGACTGATCTGAGTTTCCAGTATGGCATTTTGAGCCCTCAACCTTCTGATCTCTTCAAAGGCTGCATTTTGAGCATTGATCAACTAAGAAATGGTCGAGATGCTTCCACCAACTCTTTCTACGCACTCACATTCTTCCACAGTGGTCTTAGAGAAGGTTTTCTTACGTGTGCCCACTCTCGAATAACCCAAGGGGACCTTGTAAAATCTAAACACTTGAGTGAGGAGAAAGCCATTTAGGAACCCATGACTTCCACCTTTAAAGTTTGCCACCTACTGCATATGATCTATCATGATTACTGGCAAATTTATTGGGACAAACTTATCAAGTGCCTCCATTAAGACCATGTCCAATTTTGTATCAATATACCGCCTCTCAGAACGAGGTAAAAGCACCTTATTGACCAATTCAAAAAGGAGCTGATACTCAAGTAGTAATACCTTCTTATGCACATGTTCCCCCTGCTGAATATCTTGCTCTTTCATGATAGCTCTCCTTAATTTGATACCACAGACATCTTTGACTGAGG
This sequence comes from Nicotiana glauca, assembly GCA_026770625.1. Lineage (NCBI taxonomy): Eukaryota > Viridiplantae > Streptophyta > Magnoliopsida > Solanales > Solanaceae > Nicotiana > Nicotiana glauca. The sequence goes on from MU743022.1 coordinate 178,283, forward strand.
ACATTCCTTCATATGGAATTTTAAGAGCCTTTCCCAATGCTGAAGCATCGAGTACAATGTCTACTCCATTTACTAGCGCACAAATGTGATCCCCCTTAACAGTAAAGAGAGATGCGTAGAAATTTTGTACCTTATCCTCGTACACCAGAGGCATGCTCCCTTGAAACAAGTGCTCCCATTGCTGAAATTCCCCTATCTCCAAAATTTGTCTCATACCAACTATCTCTGAAATTGCTAGGTCAAACGTATGACCTCACAAGACTTTCAGAGTTCTTAATATCTCCTGCTAAAGACCACTGTCACTGGGCATGGTCCCCAGAGAACCATGCTCCCTTACAATTTCCCATTTTTGTTTTCTAGATCCTTCAACAGACTTTCCTTTCCAACTTACTAGCTCCACAGTATCATCTTCGGACATGGCTTGCTCAACTAGACTCTTCTTAGACTTGCCGCTGCCTTCACAGATGCACCTTTTTTTTCTCAATAGCTTCTTTGGAAGCTTCATCCATAAACTTTTGAGCATTTATAGATTATTTCACTAAGGAACCAGGTTCCTTTTTTTGTCAACCCCACCTACTGGAACTCTCTTGTTAGTAACAAATTCCCCTTGATTCATCAACCTCTTTTTCCTTGTATTGACACTCCTCCTACTTTTCTTCAATGTAGATTCGAATCCCTCTTTCTGTTGCGACCTGATAGTGGGTGGCTTGGAGGATAATTCTAAGAGCTTAGGATGATCAGGAGGTGCAGGAGTGGGTTTACCTGAAAGAGAATCAGGTTTTTCAGCATGTTTTTCTAGGAATGTCTTTTGAGCTAAAGACTCAAGAAGTATTATGGTTCTTACATCACTTAGGAATGGAGTTTCTTTCCCCTAATACTCAGATGAGAGATATGCTCCTTCATTCATCAGAATCTCAACAGCGATAGCCATGATGTTATTCGCTGCTTCCTTTTCTGGTGACTATGTGAGAGTCACTAAGTCCAAAATGAAGGATTTCATATACTGATCAGGATCATCCTCAAAGACCTCTGACACTTGAGAGGTAAAACATCTTGAGTGTTCTTTGATAAGATCATAGGAGTGACGAGACATAGGGTTTTCACTATATGGAAGGAAAGCAAGGTTTGTCAGAAAAGGAAAAAACTATAGGAATAGAAGAGGAACTAGGTGTGGATACAGTAGTATTAGAAGGAGTTAGAAGGAGTGGAATAGTGAATTTCTAGGGATGATTTTAAGGATGATAGGGAAGTGGGGGTGGTGTTAATGGTGGGATAGGGAAGCGATCGTTAAATTTCCATTATGGGAGTATTTGGTAGGTAAGTGGCATGAGAGAGAGAGAGAGACGAAGAGAGGATCATAGATATACAAAAGAGATGAAGGTTCATGACTTGCTGTGAGGGATAAAGAAAGTTTTATTGGAAGAAGAGCTAATGATGAGAATAGAGAGAAACGGGATCTAAATAGTTCTAAAAATGATAGTAGGTTTGTGGGAAAACGTTATCGTGTAGATGGGATGGAGGGATTTGAAAGACAAGACATGACATGCAGACTTTTAAAAGTCAAATAATATGGCAGTTGAGTTAATTTTTTTAACATTTTTGGGAAGGCATACATAAAAAACACATTACTACTAACCTATGGTATAGGAACCTGATGACCGAACAATTTTTTGAAAACGATTTTATCAGCTCTTCTTTCGCAGTTCATTACTCTACCTTTATCTACAATGATTGCCATGCGTGTTTACCTGCAATAGTATTGATATGAGTTAGGCTTGACCAGAAAACACTTTAGCTAATTTTACCTGAAGGTAGTTTACATAGCCAACTGATGGAGAATTAGGTTCTCCTTTAGATTTTACTAACCCCAGCTTCACCTTGTTTCTTCCAAAATGTTCCCAACTCAAGCTTTGGTGAATATATCTGGAATTTGGTCTTCTATGTTGCAAGACTTTCCACAGATCAACCCTTTCTCCACATTGACCCTCAGAAGATAATGCTTCACCTCAATGTTCTTGGTCCTCTTGTTTTGAACTAGATAGGGAAGGTTTGTACATGTAATTTTTGCCCTATATGAATTACTCCAATAAAATCAAAGAAAAATAGATTTTTTCACATTATCTGCCATTTTATAGGATTTTTATAGGATCTTATTAATTGTTTGCATTTTTGTGCACGTTTAATTTTTATTAAAATAATAAAAAATACCAAGAATACCGTGCATTGCATTTAGGTTTTGATTTTATATATTGTGGATTAATTAGTGAATTATTTATTATATTAAAAAAATAAAAATCACAAAAATGGCCCATTTTACATTTTTTGATCTTTTAACTTTAGATAATTGATTTTTTTCTCTTTTAATTTAGGATCAAGTAATTATTATAATTTTTATAATTAGGTAATTGGTTAGTTTTACAATTTAGATTAATTTACGAATTTAATTTAGAATTTTAATTAAAGAAAAAGGAAATAAAGGTTTAATTGAAGAAAGTGTTTTAAAATTAGAATTGGGATGATTTTTATTCTTGGACCCATTCCCAAACACATCACAACCCAGGCCCAAATTTAGCTTACCCGGTCCAGCCCCCCTAAACAAAACAACGTCGTTTTAGGGCATCTGATCTCAGCCCTTCATTCCCCATAATCCAACGGAGCAGAACTGACCCTCCCACTCCTTTATAACTATCCTAAACCCCCCTCCCCCTAGACCTAGATACCCCTCCCTATTTCTCCCTTTCCGTCTCTCACCCAAAAAACCCTAATCTAGCCGACCCAGGATCCTCTCAACTCATTAGCCGGCGGCGGCTAGCTCAATCCCTCCAAACCCAATCCAATTGATCCTCTACATTTATCAACCTTCACTCGTCATCAAGCTATCACCATATTTTCCAAAACCCCTATCAAATGCTCTCAATGCCAGATCTAACAAAAAATTTGAAAGATCGAGGTAGTTCTCTTATTTGACTGTTCGTTGGTTTCTCAAGGCCCATGTTGGTTTGAAATATATGCTAGTCGATTTTTCTTGCAAAGAAAAACCGATTAGCATTCATTTCAGGTCATTTCAGAGTTATTCGAACCTCATCATTTGGCCCAAGAGTTATCAAAGTTTTCCCTCTTTATTTATTTAAGTATTAACCTGTTTCCTTTCTTATCTTGTTTAATTTTTATCTTTTAACATTGTTAGGTTTTAGATTTTTGATTTGCATGATTCCAATTTTAAATTAATTTTAAGTTAATTTCATGTGTTTATTAAAACTTGTTCGAATTAGCAGTCCCTTATCGATTTCTGTTCTCGCTGCATTTCAATTTGAATCATGATAAAATTATTTAGATGTAAGGTTAATCTGGGGTTTAATTGCACAAACATTTTGGTCTTTTCAATTTTTTGATTTGCGCCCAGTTTGCCTATGTTTGTTAGTTCTGATTTGCGAACAAATTAAAGTTTAGGGGTTTAATTGAACAAATGAAAAAACTTAAGGGTTATGGGAAGGGTATTAAACAAGGTTTTTCAGATAAGGCTAGTACAAGAAGTTTCTAGAACCTCAGCCAGTTATCCCTATTTGGTTAGCCCAAAATGCTAAGCCAATAAGGGACAACCAGCTGCCCCAGGTGGTTAAAAAGATGCATTTTTAGGCTTAAGGGAATATTTTCTTGATTTGGTTTTCAGCACATGGTCTTTTAAGCCTATAAGTAGTACCCTTATTTTACTCCTTGGACAGATGAAAAACCCTAGAAAATACCCTAAAAGTTCTACATTATTTAGTTACAAATTTTCTAATTTTCATAAGCAAAAACTAAAAGAAGCTCTTTGAAATTTCCGGATTTTAAAAAGGCCGAAACATGCTTTAATTGTGGAAGTTCTAGTGTTGCTGCTAGATTTCTATTCTAATTTTACTTCTACTTACTTCAGGGCTCATTCTATTCTATTTGTTGTATTTAGGTACTCCTCATAAGCTTTGAAATGCAAAAGTGAAGAATAATATGCTTCGGTTCGAAGTTGAAAATTCCAGAATTTCTTTGGTTTAATGTCTTCTTTGTTGCTTTCTTTTGATTGTAGCTTTCTTGTTATCTGTTCAGGTTTGTTTAGAAATGACATTTTAGTTTGTAATTTAGCCACAATGTTAAGCTTGAAAGTTATAATTGTTTAGTTGTTTCATGGATGGTTGAATAGTTTTGCTATGCTTAGGAGTTATAATATTTGGGGACTATTTTTTTTTGAACTGTTAATCATATGTTGTATATATGTGTTTGAATAGATAATTACTTTTAGTTAAAGTCATTTTAAGTTTAATGTTATTTAAGGATGGTTTAGTACATAATGAGTTCATATTTGTATACTATGTGTTGAATCATGTTATTCTTGGTTGGTGTAATTTGCAAATGAAGGCTGGTATATCGGCTAAATATTTTTAAGGAAAAACCCATATTATTACTGTCATTATCAAAAGCATGTCATTAAAGTTAATCTTATAATCTGAGTAGCTATGTACTTTGGTGATTTAAAATGGCTATGTTGTTTTACCATGGGTTAGTTAGGGAGGCTAAGTTTCAGAAGGCCCTAATGCTAAAGATTTTTTTAGAGACTGCTAGGCTTAACTTTAGCCATGTGAGGTAGCCCATGACTAGATATGGTCCTCTTTGCTTTGAGATCAATTTGGAGCTCAATAAGCTTCAGCCTTAGCTTGTTCTTCTTAAGTTCTATGTTAATTTAATAAGAAAAGGATTGCAATGTGGAGTTTTGGTACGATTGTTGGGCCAGATGGTAGCCCAGATGAGACAGCCTTGGTTCAATCAATTGCGATCCTGGCGCTTAGTCATTGTTCATGTCTCATTATGGGCTCAATTTCAAGCCTTGTTGTATTTAGTTCCTTTTATATATTTATTCTGATTGGCATAATGGACGGGACCTTAGTATTCAAGGCATGGTTGTGCAGAGTTGGGCTTGGCATTTGTTAGCCCATTTGGAGCTAATTGACCGTCTGCCCGGTTTCACTCCTAGGCTAGATTTTGAGCCCAACTTTCTTTCAAATAGTTTTGGGTTTAAGCTCAAACCAGGACTTGTTAAAATAATTTAAGGCCCAACATGTACTCCAAACCTTCTTACTAATAGTTATTTGTAAGTAAGAATATCCTTAGGTCTAATTAAGTGTAATTTTTTTAAAATTATTTTGAGGGTGTGACATTCATCATTAAATCATCCATGGCCCTCATAAATTAGAGCTGAACATCTGTAGTTGCTATAGTTAAATACAATTACTTTAAAGAAAAAAAGAATTGAGGTGTGTCATTCATAATTAGATCATCCATGGACCTCACAAATATTGTAATTAGATATTAAAAATGAATCTTCGTAGTTTGCTTTAGGCGTGTTACATTAAATTATCATTGCTACAGGTACGGTTCCCATGACGTATTAATAATTTGTAATTGCTAAAATTCAGTTGTATAATTCATGAGACATGACTTCAATTTTTAACAATGTTAAATAAAATATGTCTTGAACTGCGGGTGCATTTCATGTAGCGTGGTTTAAGATGTGTTTTAGATAATATTGATTTTTCCTAAAAAAATATTAAAAGTGGTTATATAGTTAAAAATGCACAATAGGTTAAAACATATAATTAATTAGATAATTAATCCAATTTTAATAGTTTAAGCAACCGTGCTCGAACCAGGGAACCCGAGAATGCCTAACACCTTCGCTCGGGTTAAAAGAATTTTTTATCTAGAATTTTTAGTTCGCATACTTTTAAATAAAATCAAATTTCTTCGATTTGGGATTATTAAATAAACCGGTGACTTAGGAAACCAAATAAATTATCCCAAGTGGCGACTCTGAAAAATTAAATAAAATAATTTCATTTCGAATAATGTCACTTTAATCGGAAAAACTCTCTTATATCCTCTCTCGGGTGGTAAAAAGGATTGGTGCTTAAATAGGGTTTGAGCATAGAAGGATGCTGCCGCTATATATTCTTCTTCAGTTGTTGACGAATCCATTGAGTTTTGCTTCCTTGTGCCCCAAGAGATGAGACATAATCATGGTAAGTGAACCATTCCAGAAGTGCTTTTCATGTCCACAAGATAACCTTCTTAGTTAACATCAACATACCCAATAAGGTTAAAACTGTCACCTAAGGGGTAATACAGGACCATGTCCTGTATTCCCTTAAGGTATTTCAAACTTCTTTTGGCTGCCTGTACGTTGGATTCATTGGGACTTGATTTTGGATTCTATTCTGGAGTGGAAATACAGAAGAGACTAGGGAATTTTTTGATTCTTGTCTAAATCCAGAATGAAATGAAGTGATTATGTTATCGGATCGATAGGAGCTTTTGTGTTTCCAGTTTAGGACTGAGGTTTGATTGATAAAGGAACTTGGTAAGTTAATTGGATTTCCCTACACTCCTTGTTCTGTTACTTGTGGAGTGACTTGCATTGCATCTCCACTCTTTCTTCATCTTTAAAAATACCAGGCGCCCCAAACCTCTTACAAAAAGGGATGTTGATCGGTTTGTTGAGCATCCATACAGCGATGAAGCTGCACCACACGCCATACCCAAAATCTTCAAAATGCCGCATTACGTAAAAATATCTGAGGGAACGATGGACCTTAAGGATCATGCGACCTACTATGTCATTGTAGTAAAAGGCAATGACCTCACCAAAGAGCAAGTACCGTCCATCTTATTGAAAAACTTTGGCAAAACCCTTATCGGGGGCACGTTAACTTGGTATTCACAGCTGTCGATTAAAACATTCGAAGAGATGGCTGACAAGTTCGTAACATCCCATGCCGGAGCAAAAAAGGCGGAGGCAAGAGTAAATGACATATTTGCCATCAAACAATCACCTAGAGAGGGATTGAGAGACTTCTTTGCTCGATTTAACCGATTAAGGATTACCTTACCAAACATATCGGAAGGAATGGCCGTGGCAGCTTTCCAAAATGGGATGAACAGAAGCAATTTAAGAGCGACTAGAAAACTACTAAGTCGCCTCATGAAATACCCCCGGACACTTGGGATGAAATACACAATGCTTATTATGACAAAGTTCGAGCTAACAAAGACGACTTAAATGGGCCGACCCAATGGCTCACTTCAATACAAGCCGAGTCCAGAAAGGATCGAAACAATAGGAGAGATCTAGCGGGACCCCGACCTAATCGTGAAATACATCAACCTTACATCAGAGGCACCCTCATGCCGCCTCCCCGTCACGATGAAGGCCCATCTAGGCCACGAACAGGGACTCACCGAAGTGATAGAGGTATGTCCCCTTATTATCTGCTCATAATTTTTGTGTTTCTCCCTCATAAATAGTCTACGCACTGGAGAAGCTCGGCCCAAAAGTGAAGTAGTCGTAGAAGATGAGGTCCAACCCGAGGAGAGATCGTGAACATGCTTCACCACGGGCACTTGAAAGAGCTGATGAGCGACCGAGGAAGAGCCAACTTCACTCGAGAATGTGAAAGCACCAGGGACCACCCAAACCACCTTCCCCAAATCAAACCATTCAAATGATCATCGGAGGGGGCAACGAAGCCTCAATCAACAACATGAAGTTCACCACCACCCACAAATTTAAGCGGTCGATCACTCACGAATGGTACGACGAACTCGAAGAAAGTATCATCTTCGACAAGTCTGATACCAACAGTTTGGTTTTTCCTCACTATTATGCTCTTTTTATCACTTTATTCATATAAGATACATATGTAAGACGAACTATGGTGGATGATGGGAGAAGCGCATGCATTATTCACCCTTGAGTACTCGCACAGATGAGACTCGAGGATAAGATAGTGCCACACTGCATCACACTAACCGGTTTTACCAATGAGTTGAGCGAACCTTTGGAGAAATCACTCTCCTCGTCCTGGCTGGTGGTGTCACCCTCGAAACAACATTCCATATCATGGACTAGGACATGACATACAACGCCATAATAGGTAGGCCTTGGATACACGCCATGAAAGCTATTCCTTCCAGCTTGTACCAAATCATCAAATTTCCCACCCCACGGGGAATACACAACATTCGAAGAGAACAACGCACTTCTCGAGAATGCTATCGCATCGCCTATGATTGCATACACACCTAGCCGATGAAGGGTGCTGATACCCAATTTTTTCCTATATAACTTTTTATATGCAAAATATCTTTAAAATAGTATTTATGTGAATATATAAGTATGTCCAAGCATTTTACTATTTTTCCATAATTTTTAAGGTTTTTAAACTGATTTATTTCCCCTTTTCATCCATAAAAACCCAATGATTATTTTTAAAATTATTATTTTTGGTAAATCATTTATTGGAATTTTATATTTATGCTAAAATATAGCTAAAATAATTTTTTTATATTTTTCCAAATTTATTTAGTATCTTTAAAGCTAAATTGCATATAACTGCAATATTAGCCTATTTTAAGATTTAATTGTGTTTACAATTATAAGATTGACTCTAGTATTTTTAATTTTATATTTATATATTATTAACTATTTTATTACCTTTAATTTATTTCTAGAAATTATTTTACTATTTTTTATAAAAGAAGTAAGGGAAAATGGCTATTTAAATGTTAGCCTATTGGTATTTCAATTTTGGCCAGATTTGGCACCCCTAATTAGAACCAATTTTAAACCCTATCATCTGTCCCAAATCCTAAATTTACCCGACCCACAACCCATTCAAATAACCTGCCCGGCCCCATTTTAAATACTAGATGTTAATCTCACAGATCAACGACTCACCTTCTTCCTTTCCTTTTTTAATTGCCCAATACCCCCCAAACCCTAATCACTTCTCTTCATCAGCCGCCTTTGAACCCCCACATTCTCTCAAACTCTCTCGAAGCTTCTCAAACCCTAGCCGCTTTCCACCACTTCCGCCCTAAAAGTCACCAGAATCTATGGCTTCCAAGGCTGTGGAAGTCCTATTCCCGCCTTCTATTACTCCTACTTGCCTGGTTTTTGAAGATTCTAGGTCTGATAATTAAGAAGCTTGGTCCAGGATTCGTTTGATTCGAGTTTTGTAGCCTTTGCCGGCCTTGCTCCGGCACGCCATGGCTGTTCGAGCCTGATTTTTACTTCTTCGGCTAAGATCAGTGACTTTTTCAAACCTTTCTCACTACTTGGGTTCTTCTGAAACCCTAACCCTTCGAGGTTTCTCCGATTCTTTTAGATCCATTGTATATTTGTGTTCTCTCTAGGCTATTAAGCACTTTTCTCAAAGTTCTTTCAAAACTACACCTCAGAGCCTTCATCTTTTTCCGATTTAGGGTTTCGTCAAGTCCTCTTTTAAAATTTCTCTGATCTTTAGCATGTTTTACTGTATTTCTTATGTGTATTTTATGTGTTTCTTAGGTGTATTTTTTAAGTGTTTCTTCTGTGTATTTTTAAGTGTTTCTCCTGTGTATTTTTTAAGTGTTTCTTCCACTGTATCTCCTATGTTTTTCCTTCACTGAATTCATTATGGTATTTCTTCTATTGTGTTTCTTCTATGCGCTCTTCATATTATGCTACTGTATTTCTTATGTCGTTACTTCTACTGTATTTTTTATGAAATGTCGCCTACTGTATTTTATGTTGTTTCTCCTGCTTTGATTCTTATACTGAAAAATGCATGTTAACGGTTTTGATTTCTTTCTGAGATTTCGAAAGTTATTTTGTCAGTATTTTTTGATTACTTTCCATTTCCTTTCCATACTCGATGAATGGCAAAAACCTTAAAATTTGGGGTTTCATTCGAGTATTGAGACCATTGGCTACGTAATTTGCTTGTGCTTCATTTCTGAACTTGCTTGATTTTCTGGACTTATTCGAGTTCCTAGAGTTGTTTCATTTACTGCTTCATTAAAGTCTCAAAACCAATGCTTCAATTTTGTTTCTACAGGTGATTCTGATTTTTGCTAAACTCTACTCGACCCTTTTTCGCATGATATTTGATACTCCCTTCTCTATTTTTGAATTTCCATATCCTATGGGGTACTGGTTACTTATTTTTGCAAATGGCATGATCCTGTCACTTTGATTCAGCCTCGCATGCCTGTTACTTGTGTACTCTTTATATGTGCTGAACTTCCCTCCTAAGTGGCTTTCAATTGTGATTGATTTCAGATTTCTTTTGTATAAGTTTGATTGATTTCTTTCCATGTTTGCTGACTTCCCTGTTACTCGATTGGAATCAAAGGTTTTCCTTAGTTTTTCTTATTGGGTTCATTCATGGACCAATAAATCTCTGATTTTTGATTTACTGGTTACTAATTGATTTTCTTACCTTATTTGTGCAACCGTGTATTTCGAAATTTTGTCCTTAAGTAACTTTTTATGTATTTATCCCTAATTGCCTACATTGCACAAAAGAAACTTGTTTTATTTCTTTCCTTAAACAACTTTTACCGTTTGAATCTAAATTCCTTAATTAAAGGAAGTCTTAAGTGATTTATTCTTAATTGATAATCAGTTCCTTAACTATTTTCTTACCTTATTTCTGCCTGATTTTCACACTATAAAGGCACGACTCTTTCAAACTCACACATTGACAATCCTTCTGAACTCATACTCACACACAATAGTATTCTCTCTTCTTGTCTGCACTGTGTCCTATTTAAAAGACCTACTGCTTTTCTCCATTTGCTTCTTTGAAACTTTATGTCCTGATTTAAGCATCAGCATCACAACAATGTGTTTATTTATAGCTTGTGTATCCACGTCTACTTACTGTTCCTGTAGAGTTCAATATTCAAATTAACATGCTGATTTCTTTCTGCCTATTTCTACTATGAATCCCTATTCCCTACCCCTTTATGTGTTTGACCTATGGCTTAAGACATAGCAATATGTAAGCTATTGTCCATGAATTAAACTTGATCCTTTGGGATCCTAGCCTCTAAGCAGTGTGTTCTAACAGGCTTATGGGTATGCTAGCACTCCCTATTGCTGGGTATGCCTATACATGCTCTTGCCTCTTTCAATTTCCCTATTTTCCCTGTACCCCTATGTGTAATTATCTGTTTCCCTTTCCCTTTTCCCTTTTCAGAACTCTCTGCACTTGCACTATCTCTTAGTCTCTAAGTTCTATCCCCCTCTTGTGAGCCTTGCTTTGGGACCTGGAGTTCCCTCTGAACTTGGACACTTGAGGGCTGGACCTTCCACACTGCACTTGTCCTAATCTGCTAATACATTTGGGTGTGAGCATTGCCCGGAGTCCTTTTCGAGGCTCTTAGGGAATTTTGACACATCTAAATGGGAGAAGACTTTGGAACATGATCTCTTGGAGCTGGTTTACTTCATATTTCAGACATGAAGTCTGAATCAGGCTCTCTTTTGTTGTACTTTTAATTTTTGGTGCATTTTTTTTACTTTATTCTGGGCTGTAATAATTTATAATGAACTCTTGGGGATGGCTAGTGAAAAAGGGAGGGATAACTATGTATGCAAAGGGTAGATATCCTGCCTATAGGTTTTATTTCTAAATTTCTGCACTCTCCCATAGATATCCTACTTATAGGTATTTCTGAATTTCTGCACTCTCACACAGATATCCTGTTTATGGGTATTTTTGAAATTTTGCATTCTCACATAGATATCCTACCTATAGATATTTTTGCATTTCTCACATAGACACCATGCCTATAAACATTCCTTAATTCTGCATTTCTCACATAGATACCATGTATGTAGGAATTCTGCATCCTCTCATATAGATACCATATCTATAATTACCTGAAAATCTGAATACTGCATATGCATATAGAGAATATGCCCATAGGTCTTTCTGAATCTTGTATATCCATTCTTCATTAGGCAATCATAATTTTAGGTCTTAATCAGTCAACTACAATTAGATTTCATGTTCATAGGCTTTCAATAAAACTCAACATCTAGATATCATGTCCATGAGGTTTCTGCATTTCACCATGTCTATAAAAGGGTTTAAAATCGACAATGTATAGAAATCATGTCTATGGGATCTATTAATCAAGTCTGAATCGCTTCACTCGCTTATAAGTCTAAAACCAGTAATAACGATGTGCTATCATCTGTAGAACTTATAACCCTTTTGCTAAATCTTGCCTTCCTTTAATGATCTGGCAACCTTTCTTAACCAGTATGCATCAGTTTATTTTATGTTTTCTGAAATCAGTAGATATCATGCCCATAGGATCCTTGTCCAACACTTAGGCAAGCCTTAGGGTAAAAAATTATAAACTGAATAAGTTTTTATTAGCTACGACCAGCAGGCAGGCCTGAGTCGGGCTTCTTATCTGAATTATGTAATAAATCATTCTGCCTCAACTTTTAAGTTTTAATCAAACCCTAAACAGTATGTGTAGGTCATGCTAATTACTTGCTTGCTCTGTTTAAAGGAGGTGTATGTGAGCCTTTTTACTTGTTATGTGCTTTCCCCCAATTTGCTATACATGTTTTGTATGTCGCCTTAGAATTTTGCCTTTGAAACTACAAATAAGACTAACATCCCTTCCCCTTAGGAAGTAGTCCTAAATGCCTCCAGGACTGATAGGATTGTGACGGGTAATAGCATGCAATAAGCAAACGAGACCATTCCGCACTTTAATACCTTAACGGGGTAGGAAGGGGTAGATATGGATATGATGACCATGCGATAACATCACGTGTAGCCCCTCACTGAGGAGTGATTACCAGATGTTGTGTGGGGTGATCCATATTATTTGTAAACCTAGGACCCCTCCCTTCCCTTTGTTTCTTGTTTTTTTGCTTCTTCTCAAAATTTCAAACTATTCTTTAAGAAAAATCAGCTCTCTTTTGGTTCTTTCTAACTTTGCTTATTTGTAACCATTATGTGGAAATCCCCTCGTACTTGAAGTTTTTATTTGCCTATGTGTTATTTGCACTTAAGTAACAACAATAGTTTGGCCGGGAACCACACTAGTGGATCCTGAGGGGTGCCTAACACCTTCCCCTTGGGATCATTTCAAGCCCTTATCCAATCTTTGGTTACTCAAATAAAACCCTTCTTAGTGTCCTAATGCATTTTAATCATTAGGTGGCGACTCTTCAATTCAAACCCAATTCCTGAAAGGGAACGAGTTGTCCTCCCAAATGTCACAAACCTGATTTCACGAGAAAAAAGGGGCACAACAGTATGGCGACTCTTCTAGGGATGGTGCTTCAAACTCAAGTGGCATGGACATGTTTACCTCGGCGTCCTCAGAAGGCTGAATCTGGAATACAATCGGATTAAGGGTGACTATTGGCTTCTTTGGATCGCCGCCTTCTGTGATCAAACTGATCGATCCATTGGGGTCCCAATCATCCTCTATTTCAATCATGTGAACACCTCCACCCTTGTGGTCTGGCAGAGGGTTGTTGTGGACATTTGGAGAAGGTTCCTTTACCACAATGATCTTGTTATCAATCAGAGTCTGGATCTTATCTTTTAGAGAGCGGCATGCATCAATGGTATGTCCTTTCATGCCAGAATGGTATGCACATGATTTATTTGGATTGACCCACTGAGAAGGGTTTTTAGGGGTTATAACAGGGATAGGGGTGACATAACCATCAACTTTGAGCCTTTCGTACAGCTGGTCAATTGGTTCAGCAATGGCAGTGTACTGTTTGGGAGGTCTACGATCGAAATTTTAGCGAGCGGGAGGTAATTGATAGTGGGATGGTTGAGCATCGTAGGCTTGGTAGACATGTGCAGGTTGGGAATATCTAGGTGAAGTAGGCTGATATGTAGGAGGTGGAGGAGATTGATAAGTAGGTGGTGGAGTTTGGTAAGAGGGTGAGGGTGCTTGGTAGTTCAGAGTAGGCTGATATATGATTGGAGGCATTGGGTCTGTTTGGTATTTGATAGGGTATTTGGTTCTCTGTGCAACCATTACGGCACCTACGTCCCTTTTCTTGGACGTAGCACCAGACTGTAAAGTCTTATTGGTAGCTTGCAAGGCTTCAAAGTTCATAACCATACCACTTTTTATGCCTTCCTCGATTCTTTCTCCCAGCTTGATAATGTCAGAAAATTTGTGGCCTTTGATCATCATCAACCTCTCATAATACTGCGGCTTGGGCCCAAACGAAAAATTTGTTTATTTGCTCATCTTCCAAAGCAGGCCTATCCTTAGCGGCTTCTGACCTCCAACGAGTAGCATACTCACGGAATGTTTTTGTGGGTTTTCTTTTTCAAATTTTAAATATCTAGCACATCTGGTGCATTCTCTATGTTGAACTTAAATTTGTCCATAAAATTGGATGCCATGCCCACCTATTGCTGCATTGTGGGCCGGGCCCGGGGCCGGGCTTCGCGGTCTCGGGCTTGGTGGGCCTGGGCTCTGGCGGTCCCGGGCTTGGTGGGCCTAATGGGCTGGAACCGGCCCGTGACGGGCCTAAGCCCATTGTGGTCCTGGGCTTAGCGGGCCGGGCTCGTGGGCTTAGCGGGCCTAATGGGTTTTTTTTAAAATTTTTTTTGTTTAATGCAATTTCTTGTAAACCATATATGTATGTATATATATAAATTGCTCTTATATATGGATATATAAATATATGTAGTATGTATAATATAGAAATATAATTAATAAAGTGTTTGACGAAAAAGTAAAATAACGAAATAAT
>MU743022.1:200952-236839 GCA_026770625.1 Nicotiana glauca
ATAAAGTTTGGGGGCCAAATGGCTATTTTTGCAACTTCCAAACGGTCAAAAATGCAGCCCAACGGCTATTTCTTAAATTTTTGACCGTTGGCTTTTTTTTAAATTTTTTTTTAAAATTTTACCGTTGAGGCCCGCTAGGCCCACTAGGACCGGCCCAGGCCCGCCAGCCGGTCCCGGGCTCGTGGGCTTACATCTTGTGCCCGGCCCGCCACGGGCTTTTTACACCATATAGGCCCAGCACGCCAAGACCGGCCCACCAGGCCCGTTAGGACCGCAGGCCCGGTCCAGGACCGGCCCACAATGTAGCATTATGCCCACCTAGTTTGACTACTTCTTTGGATCTTGGCTGATGTACCACGATAAGGCATCTCCCTTCAAGCTGCTCACGAAAAGCTTCATGCGGATGTTCTTGTCTTTTCCTACTCCAACCAATTTGTCACAGTACGTTCTTAAATGAACCCTTGGATCCCCTGTACCATCAAACATTTCGAACTTATGAAGTTTATACCCCTTGGGCAGTTTGACATCGGGCTTTATGCAAAGATCTTCATAGTTTAACCCCTAAATTCCCTTATTACCTTCAACGCCTTGAATTCTGCTAGTCAACTTTTTAAGCTTTTCTGCCTCCGATTGTTGGGATGGTCTGGCGACTGTCTACGGGATTGCTACCATCGCTGTGAATGATCACCTCTTTATGGTCCCACTCAAATTTCATTGCCTGATGTAGTGTTAACGTTACGGCCCCAACGGCATAAATCCATGGTTGTCCCAACAATAAGTTGTAAGATGACGGCACGTCTATCATATGGAAATCAACATCGAACCAAGTATGCCCCATTTGCAAACACAAGCTAATCTCCCTGATAGTGGACCTTTGGGAATCGTTGAAAGCTTTGACATTGATAGCCCCGTCCTTGATCTCATGTAGCCCCTTTCCCAAAGTTCTGAGTGTTACCAATGGATAGATGTTGAGGCTGGATCCTTCATCAATCAAGATTTTGGTGATAAAATTATCTTCGCATTGCACAGTGATATGCAACGCCTTGTTATGACTCAACCCCTCTGGTGGTAGCTCATCTTCATGAAAAGTGATCTTGTGACTTTCTAATACTTTCCCTACAATGTTTGCCATTTCTCCCCTGGTGATGTTACTTGGGACATATGCCTCACTCAGCACTCTTGCAAGGCATTCTTGTGTGCATCGGAACTTTGTAGCAAAGCAAGGATAGAAATTTGTGTCGGTGCTTTGTTCAGCTGATCAATGACTGAGTATTCTTTGGCATGTATCTTTCTCCAGAGATCATCGAGCCCGGTTTCAGTGATGGTTGGCCGACTAGAGGCCTACTTGCTCGACTCAGCTAAATGCTCCAGAGTATAAACCCTACCGGTTCTTGTCATACCCTGTGCCGCAACGGCTTCCCCGAACTTGGCCTTTCTTTTTCTTCTTGCCTCGGCTGTGTAGTCCCAAGATATGGCATTTGTATGGAATGGTGTTACGACCGACATTGCCACCGAAATTGGTGTAGCTATCTTGACTCCAAATGGAGCATGTACCTTAGGCGGTAAAACTGCAACTTCAAAGTGTGTAGGTGCATTTGCTGGTGACATAAACGCAACCTCAATCGGCGACTTGATGAGAGCTATGTGTGAGACTTTCAAGATCAAACATAAGAATTCTACAGACTATAGACCTCAGATGAGCGGAGCCGTAGAAGCCGCCAACAAGAACATCAAGAAGATATTGAGGAAAATGATAGAGAAGCATAAACAGTGGCACGAGAAACTATCATTTTCTCTATTGGGGTATCGCACCACAGTCCGCACATCAACTGGGGAAACTCCCTACGTGCTGGTTTATGGTACAGAAGTGGTCATTCCTACCGAGGTGGAAATTCCCTCCTTAAGGATCATACAAGAAGCAGAGCTCGGCGATGCAGAATGGGTGAAGAGCCGTTACAAATAGCTAGCTCTTATAGATGGAAAAAGAATGAACGCAGTTTGCCACGGCCAGCTCCATCAGAACAGAATGTCCAAAGCCTTCAACAAAAGATTCAAGCCGAGGCAGTTCACACCAGGGCAGCTGGTATTAAAGAAATTTTCCCGCATCAAGAGGAAGCCAAAGGGAAATTCTCTCCCAACTGGCAGGGTCCATACATGGTTCACCAGGTTCTGACAGGAGGAGCCCTTATACTTGCAGAAGTGGACGAAGAAGTTTGGCTAAAACTAATCAATTCAGATGCAATCAAGCGCTACTATGTGTAATTTTCATGCTTTCCTTCATGATGTAATTTGAACTGTGTCTGACCAGATTCTCGTTTAAGAGGGGATACGTAGGCAGCCTTATGGGTTTGGTCACAATTCAATAAAATTTTCATTCCCCCCTGCAATTGAAAACTGGGGCAGAATTTTGAGGAGGACCCTCAAAATTCTGAAGTAATTTCAGCCGATAATCACAGGCAACCGTTAGAAGTATCAACCCGTTAGATTGGGGCAGAATTTTGAGGATTACCCTCAAAATTCCGTAGCAGGAGAGATTGCAATGTCCTGAACCACGTCACCGTTGATATCTAATTTTTTCCTATGTATTTTTACATGCAAATACTTTCAAAATAGCATATATAAGTATGGCCAAGTGTTTTAGTATTTTTACTAATTTTTAAAGGATTTTTAGATCAATTTATTGCCCACTTTAGCAGTACAAAAACTAATAATTATTCCCAAAATTATTATTTTGGTGAATAAATTATTTTATTCTCATATTTATACCAAAATATAGCTAGGTTAATTTTTATACATTTTTACAAATTTATTTGGTATTTTAAAAATTAAATTGCATAAAATTGTAATTTTAGCCTATTTTTAAAATTAACAGCATTTTATAATTATGAAATTGGTTCCAGTATTTTTAAATTAATATTTATATACTATTAACTGATCCATTACTTTTAATTTGTTTTCAAAATTATTTTTACTATTTTTATAAATTAAAAAGGGAAAAATTGGCTATTTGAAATCTGACCCCATTTCGTTTCAATTATGGCCCAAATTGACCCCCCTAATTGACCCAATTTCAAACCCCTAATGGACTGACCCAATTTCAATCCAACCCGCCTCTGACCCAACCAATTTAATCAGCCCGACCCTCTCTTCTAATCTAGGCCGTTGACCATTTGATCAATGGCCACGATCATTCCTTGCCTTTTTAATCCCCAAAGACTACGCTAATCCTCTCATTCTCTCCTATCAGCCGCCTCTGAAATCCCTCTCCTCTCAAACTCTCTCGAACTCTCTTGAAACCCTAGCCTCTCTCACCATCTTCAACCTCAATCTCACCGAATCCATGGACTCTCAGGCCATGGATGGCTTAAACTCATCTCCCTGTGCTCTTAAACATTTGGTGTTCGAAGATTCAAAGTCTGTCCTCGATGGTGTCCATTTAGATCTTCGTCGATTCAAGGTTCTATGACCATCTTCGGCCCAGCTCCGACACACTACGTTGTTTTGAGCCTGGTTCTGACTTATCCTACTGAGATCAGACCTTTTTCCAGGCCTTTCTCATTCTAGGGTTCTTCTGAAACCATGACTACTCGAGGTTCTCTCCGATTTTTCATAGGTCTGTCACATATATGTGCTCTACTTGGGTTTTAAAACAATTTCCCCAATTTTTCATTCAAAATTATCTTTTAAAAAATCACTTCTCTTCGATTTAGGGTTTTCTGAAAGGTTCAAAAATGTTTCTCTAACTTTTCTTTTCCTTTTTTGTGTGTATTTGTCTCGCATGTGCTTTTACTGCTTTCTTATGCTTTCTCTCTGCTATACACGTCGTTCTGTGCTTTGTTTTTCTACTGTGATACCATGCTTGCATATTTATCTTGCTGTATTTTCCTATATATTCTTTTGCTATACTTTTCCGGTATTCTTGTGTTCTTTTACTGTATGTATTTCCTACTGAGTTCTTATGTTTTTGTTTGCCTTCTACTGAACTTTGCTTGAGTTCTTCTAAAAGACCTATTTAAACGTATTTCCACTACTATTTTCTTAAGTGTTATACCATCATTTTCTCTTCGGAACCTTGGCTAAGTCACTTCTGAAAAGTACTTTCTTCTGCTATATCTTCTATTGTGTTCTTAAGTGTTATTGTTTTCTCTTCTACTGAACCCTGTTTAATTCCCTTCTAAAAGGTTTTTCTTAAACATGTTTCTTCTACTACCATGTTGTTCTCTCATTTGTGCTTCGAGTTAGTTTCTTCACTCTGTTTGCTTTGAATTTTCTGTTGTATTTGCTTGTCTTCTCATGAGATTCTGAAAAGAAGTCTCTTAGCCTGTTGCCTCCTCATCTCTATATTTGACTCGATTCGGAAACCCTATAATTTGGGGGGGTTCCTCTGAGTTTGGTCATATGATTGAATTAGGGTTCTGTTTGAGAACCCTTAACTCTTTCAGACTAATTTCTGAGTCTATGAACTAAGTTTGAACTTTTTTGTTTGTGTACAATTCTGAACTTTTTTTAATTTCTTCTACGGTAGACTTTTATACTGATTGACATGCTAGTTCTTCATGTTTAAGCGTGTCTGTATGCTTTTATATATGTGATGAATCTTTCTCCAAAAAGGTTTTCCAATTTATGATTGATTCAGAATTCCTTTTTTTTGTCTGATTGGTTGATACTGATTTTCCTTAAGTAAAACCTTTCTTCACTTTCTCTGACTAGATTCATTCATACCAAATGCAGACCTTGTGATTTATTGGCTGTCAAATTATTTCCTTTCCTTAAATTGTGCAGCCGTGTAATATCAAGTCTTTTTCCTTAAATATAACTCTATGTATTTACCCCTCTGGAAGTGTTTGATTAATCTCCTTCCGTAATTAGTTTACCCGTTTGAAATCAGAATCTCTTTATTAAAGGGAAACCTTGTGTGATTGATTTCCAAACTATTTTCTTACCTATTTCTGCTTGTTTTCTACACTATAAATAGGCACGACCCTTCTGCACTTTCAAAACAAAACATTACACGATCAACACACATTACACAATTCAGGCACTTATAATATCACATTTCTCTTCTAAACTCATAGCATTCTGACTACTTGCTTGCATTTTGTCTTACAAGACTGCTGCTTCCTTTTCTTGTTTCTCTGGTATGTTCTAGTTTTGGTTTCTGCCTCACCCCAATGTGTTTATTTATAGCCTTTAAACTCATGTTTGCTTTTTTTGTCTACATTCAGTATTATTTAGCATGGTTTTCTTTGAATTTGTTTCAGTTGTGAATCCCTGCACCCCTGTTCCCCTCTATGTGCTTTGAGTTAAAGTTCAGAACATGGCAACATCCAAGTTGTTGCTCGTGTTTGGACTTGATCCCTTATGGGGATCTTGACTCCCAAACCATGTAGCTTAACAGGCTGGTGGGGTGTGCCAGCACTTCTAAATGCTAGGTATGACGATTAGCCTGTCTTTGCTTCTTCTCAGAATCCCTCTCCGTACTTACACACTCTCTTAGACTCTAAGTTCTGCCCCCCTCCTGTGAGCCTTGCTTTGGGACTTTGAGTTCCCTCTGAACCTGGACACTTGAGGGATGGCCATTCCACATTGCACTATGATTCAATTCTGCAATATATTTGGGTGTCAGAACTGCCCGGAGTCCATTTGAGACTTCTAGGGAACTCTGACATATCCCAAATAAGAGAAAGGCTTTGGAATCTGATCTTTGGAGTTGGCTTACTTCATGCTTCAGACAAAAAGTCTGAATCAGGCTCTCCTTGGTTGTAAATGTTTTAGTTCTCTGATGTAATTTTGCTTTTTCTTATTCATTCTGGGTTGTAATAACTTGTAATAACTATTGGGGCTATTAGTGAAAAGGGGAGGGTCAATCATGCATGCAAAAGGGTAAATATCATGTTCATAGTAAATATTTACACTTCTACACTTATGTATCCTATTTTCAGCTTTCACTTCTGCATCTCATATAGAGACCATAGTCTATAGGTTTCTACACTTCTTCATTTTTATAGAGACCATGTCTATAGGTTTCTGCACTTTTGCATCTCATATAGAGACCGTGTCTATAGGTTTCTGCACTTCTGCATTTTTATAGAGATCATGTCTATAGGTTTCTACACTTTTGCATCTCATATAGATACTATATTTATAGGCTTCTGCACTTCTGCATTAGATATAGACCATGTCTATAAGTCATTTCTGAAATGTTGCATATCATATAGATAATATGCCTATAGGACTTCCTGAATTTTGCATCTGTATCTCTCACTAGGCAAACCCGTTTATAGGTTTAAATAACTAACATCATTTTACCCCTCTGGAAGTGTTTGATTAATCTCCTTCCGTAATTAGTTTACCCATTTGAAATCAGAATTTCTTTATTAAAGAGAAACCTTGTGTGATTAATTTCCAAACTATTTTCTTACCTATTTCTTCTTGTTTTCTACACTATAAATAGGCACGACCCTTCTGCACTTTCAAAACAAAACATTACACGATCAACACACATTACACACTTCAGGAACTTATAATATCACAGTTCTCTTCTAAACTCATAGCATTCTGACTACTTGCTTGCATTTTGGCTTACAAGACTGCTTCTTCCTTTTCTTGTTTCTCTGATATATTCTAGTTTTGGTTTCAGCCTCACCCCAAGGTGTTTATTTACAGCCTTTAAAGTCATGTTTGCTTTGTTGTCTACATTCAGTATTATTTAGCATGATTTTCTTTGCATTTGTTTCTGTTGTAAATCCTTGGACCCCTGTTCCCCTCAATGTGCTTTGAGATAAAGTTCAGAACATGGCAACATGCAAGTTGTTGCTCATGTTTGGACTTGATCCCTTATAGGGATCTTGACTCCTAAACAATGTAGCCTAACATGCTGGTGGGGTGTGCCAGCACTTCTAATTGCTAGGTATGACCATTAGCCTGTCTTTGCTTCCTCTCAGAATCCCTCTCTGCACCTACGAAAACTCTTAGACTCTAAGTTCTGCCCCCTTCCTATGAGCCTTGCTTTGGGACTTTGAGTTCCCTCTGAACTTGGGCACTTGAGGGCTGACCCTTCCACACTGCACTATGATTCAATTCTGCAATATATTTGGGTGTGAGCACTGCCCGGAGTCCATTTGAGACTTCTAGGGACCTCTGACATATCCCAAATAAGAGAAAGGCTTTGGAATCTGATCTTTGGAGTTGGCTTACTTCATGCTTCAGACAAAAAGTCTGAATCAGGCTCTCCTTGGTTGTAAATGTTTTAGTTCTCTGATGTAATTTTACTTTTTCTTATTCATTCTGGGTTGTAATAACACTTAATAACTATTGGGGCTATTAGTGAAAAGGGGAGGTCCAATCATGCATGCAAAAGGGTAGATATCATGTTCATAGGGAATATTTATACTTCTGCACTCATGTATCCTGTTTTCAGCTTTCACTTCTGCATCTCATATAGAGACCATAGTCTATAGGTTTCTGCACTTTTTCATTTTTATATAGGTTTCTGCACTTTTGCATTTCATATAGAGACCGTGTCTATAGGTTTCTGCACTTCTGCATTTTTATAGAGTTTATGTCTATAGGTTTCTGCACTTTTGCATCTCATATAGATACTATATTTATAGGCTTCATGCACTTTTGCATTATATTGAGACCATGTCTATAAGTCATTTCTGAAATGTTGCATATCATATAGATAATATGCCTATAGGACTTCCTGAATTTTGTATCTGCATCGCTCACTAGGCAAACCTGTTTATAGGTTTAAATAACTAACTACATTTTAGATACCATCCCTATAGGACTTCTGCGCTCTTGTTTCAATTTTAAAAAAATGTTTTAAAATCATTAACGCCTAGAAACATGCCTATAGGAACCATCAACTAAATCTGAATCGTCCATTCGCTTATAAGTCTAAAATCAGTAGTAACTATAATGACTACATAATTTATATTCCTGTAATTGACAATTTCTTTCCCTTAAAATCAATATATTTTTTTTCTGAAACTAATAGATATCATGCCTATAGGTTTTTGTTTAACACTTAGGCAAGCCATAAGGTAACTTGTAATTTGAATCAGATTCTATTAACTACAACCAGCATGCATGCTTGATTCAGGTTTCTTATCTGAAATATGTAATAGATCAGTCTGCCACAACTCTTTAGTTTAATTAGACCCTAATCAGTATGTGTAAGACATGCTAAAAATTATATTCTAGTATATGTAAGACATGCTAAGACAAGCCATCACTAAAACTAGGCCAGGTTATCTCTGGAAAAATATACAAGCGAAGGAATACTCAGTCATTGATCAGCTGAACAAAACACCGACGCAGATTTCTATCCATGATTTGCTACAAAGTTCCGATGCACACAAGAATGCCTTGTTAAGAGTGCTAAGTGAGGCGTATGTACCACGCAACATCACTGGAGGAGAAATGGAAAACATGGTAGACCAGGTATTGGAAAGTCACAAAATCACTTTTCATGAAGATGAGCTACCATCAGAAGGGTTGAGTCACAACAATGCATTGTACATCACCGTGCAGTGTGAAGATTTTTTTATCACCAGAATCTTGGTCAATGGGGGGGTCCAGTATCAACATCTGTCCATTGGTAACACTCAGGACATTGGGAAATGGGTTGCATGAAATCAAAGACGGGTTTATCAACATTAAAGCTTTCGACAGTTCTCAAAGGTCTACCATTGGAGAGATTAGCTTATGTTTGCAAATGGGGCCTACTTGGTTTGATGTTGACTTTTAAGTGATATACGTGCCGACATCTTACAATTTATTATTGGGATGACCATGGATTCACGCTGCTGGGGCCGTGGCATCAACACTACATCAGGCAGTAAAGTTTGAGTGGAATCACCAAGAAGTGATCATTCACGTCGACGGTAGCAATCCCATATATAGTCGCCAGACCATCCCAGCAATCGGAGGAATAAGAAAGATAGGCGGAGAAACTTACCACCACATCGAACGAGTCAACACCGTCAATAAGGATAAGTGGTGGAATAACAAAATTGAAAGCATATTGAACTCGAGCGGGTATGAACCTGGCAAGGGACTTGGCAAGAATCTCCAAGGAATCGCTAAGCCCATCAAGCTCAAGAAACACGGCACCACCTTTAGATTGGGATATGAGTATACCTAGAAAGAATTTAATGAATGGTCGCCACCCTGGCGCGGTGCGTACTATCCATTGGAGCAGCCGATACCCCATTTGGAGAAGACCTTCCAACCGACCGATGTCATCTATGGGTCAGAAGAAGAAGAAGCCCTAGCAGCAATGAGGAATTTGTTCCTAGAAGACGATGATACGGATTGTTGTGTCGTTCTCGAGGAGGAGGGGAGGAAGGCCCTTCCATACAGACAGTAAGCAGAGGAGCATGCAATCAATAACTGGAACGTTAGAACCACCAGAGCCCGACGTGCCTCAGGGTAGCAAGGCTGAATGAGCACCATGCACTATTTTATTTTACTAGTTTACTTTCCTTTCACATTTTATTTTTTGCAAGAAAGAGCTCCAATGTTCAAAATATTTATGGAATTTAACAAATCATTTCAATTTTCTTATAAATCTTACTCTTATTTATTTTCTCTCATTACTTTACTTATACAACATTACTATTACTTAGCTTGATGAACCAATGATTGTGACAAGGAATGAGACAGCGCAACAAAAAGACATAGATTTCGAGGAAGATGATATACCAGAAGAGATTGTTAAGGAAGTTGAGAATTTCGAAAATAGGCCTAAGTCCAACTTGGACGAGACTGAGATTGTTAACCTGGGAGATGCAAAAAATAGCAAAGAAACACGAATCACCATTCATTTGTCACCATCAGAGAAGGAAGAGTATACAGAGTTTCTAAGAGAGTATGAGGACATATTTGCCTGGTCATACGATGACATGACTCGTCGGAGTACATCTATTGTGGCTCATAAATTGCCTACCAATCTGGCCTGTCCGCCAGTAAAACAGAAGCTTAGAAAACTCAAGCCAGATATGAGTTTGAAAATCAAGGAAGAGGTCACTAAGCAGGTCAAAGCTAAAGTTCTCAGGGTAGTGGAGTATCCAAAGTGGTTAGCCAACATCGTGCTAGTGCCAAAGTTGGATGGGAAGGTTAGAGTCTGCGTCGACTACCGGGATCTCAACCGGGCTAGTCCAAAAGAAGACTTCCCCTTGCCGAACATAGACATACTGATTGATAATTGCACTAAGCACGAGTTGCAATCATTATAAATTGTTTCGCTGGGTATCATCAAATTTGGATGGATAAAGAAGATGCTGAGAAAATGACTTTCATTATGCCATGGGGAATGTACTGCTACAAGATGATGCCATTCGGGTTAACGAATACAGGGGCCACCTATATGAGGGCCATGACTACCATTTTCCATGATATGATACATAAGAAGATTGAAGTATATGTGGATGATGTCATCATCAAATCCAAGAAAGTCGTTGATCACATGGAAGATCTGAGGAAGTTCTTCAATAGACTGAGAAGGTACAACCTGAAACTGAATCCTACAAAATGTGCATTTGGGGTTCCAACTGGAAAATTGCTTGGGTTTATCATGAGTCGCCAAGGGATAGAACTGGATCCATCAAAGATCAAAGCCATTCAAGAATTTCCACCGCCAAACAACAAGAAGGATGATGAGTTTCTTGGGGAGACTTAACTATATCAGTCGGTTCATAGCCTAATCTACGATTATCTATGAGTCGATCTTCAAAATGTTGAAGAAGGATGCCGCCACCAAATGGACTGATGAATGCCAGAAAGCTTTCGACAGAATCAAGGAATACTTATCAACGTCACCAGTCTTGGTTCCGCCTGAGCTAGGTAGACCTTTGCTACTCTACATCGCACTGTTAGATGGTGCCTTCGGTTGCATCCTAGGGCCACATGATGAAACAAGGAAGAAGGAGCAAGCCATTTATTATCTCAGTAAGAAGTTCACCCTGTACGAAGCCCGATATTCTCTGTTAGAACGCACATGCTGTGCATTGAATTGGGTAGCTCAGAAGCTGAGGCACTATTTCTGTGCCTATACCACGTATCTCATATCAAGTATGGATCCATTGAAGTACATCTTTCAGAAGCCTATGCCCATTGGCAAGCTAACCAAGTGGCAAATCCTGCTGAGTGAATTCGACATTGTCTACATGACCTAGAAAGCAGTCAACAGACAGGCACTAACGGATCATCTCACCGAAAACCCTGTGGATGGAGAATACAAGCCCCTAAAGACATATTTTCCAGACGAAGAGGTATCATTCATAGGAGAAGACATTGCAGAGTCCTATGATGGTTGGAGGATATTTTTCGATGGAGCAGCAAATCTCAAAGGAGTTAGCATAAGAGCAGTCCAAGCATTAGAAACTGGCTAGCATTATTCGGTATCCGCCAAGCTCAGGTTCCCCTGCACAAACAATATGGCCGAGTACGAAGCCTGCATCTTAGGGCTCAAGATAGTCATTGGCATGAACATCCAAGAGTTGCTAGTGATTGGGGATTTATACTTGCTGATACATCAGGTTCGAGAAGAATGGGAAACCAAGAACTCCAAGCTACTCCCATACCTGCATCATATACAGGAGTTGAGAAATAGGTTCACAAAGACGGAATTCCAACATGTTCCTAAAGTCTAGAATGAGTTCGCCGATGCATTGGCTACCCTGGAAGCTATGATAAAACATCCAGATAAGAACTTCATTGATCCTATTCCCGTGAAGATCTATGGTCAGCCGGCTTACTGTGCTCATGTCGAAGAAGAAGCAGATGGAAAATCTTGGTTTCATGATATCAAGGAATATTTGGCAAAAGGAGAATATCCCGAGCTCACAAATGCTACTCAGAAGCACACACTTCAGAGACTGTCTAACAATTTCTTTCACAGCGGAGGAATCCTGTATAGGAGGACTCCAAATTTGGGATTACTAAGGTGTGTCAACGCAAAAAAAGCATCCAAACTACTAGAAGAAATCCATGATGGGACCTGTGGACCACATATGAACGGCTTTGTCTTAGCCAAGAAGATACTCTGGGCAGGTTATTTTTGGATGACTATGGAGATGTACTGCATCCAGTACATTTGAAAGTGCCACCGTTACCAGATACATGCCGACATGATAAGTGTGCCTCCAAATGAGCTTAATGTAACAAGCTCGCCATGGCCGTTCGCCATAGGAAAGAGATGTTATCGAACCAATCGAACTTGCCGCATCAAATGGGCACAAGTTTATCCTAGTAGCAATTGACTATTTCACCAAATGGGTTGAAGCAGCATCTTACAGAGCAGTGACTAAGAAAGTCATGGAAGACTTCGTCCGTGACCGTATCATTTGTCGATTCGGGATTCCAGAATTAATTATTACTGGCAATGCCTCCAACTTCAATAGCGACTTGATGAACTCTATGTGTGAAACCTTCAAGATCAAACACAAGAATTCCACAGCTTACATGCCTCAGATGAATGGAGCAGTGGAAGCCACCAATAAGAATATCAAGAAGATAGTAAGGAAGATGATAGGAAAGCATAAAAAATGGCATGGGAAGTTATCATTTGCTTTGTTGTGGTACCACACCACAGTCCGCACATCAACTGGGGCAACTCCCTACATGTTGGTTTACAGAACATAAATGGTCATCCCCCCCCCAAGGTCCATACAAGAAGCAAAACTCGACGATGTAGAATGGGTGAAGAGTCATTACGAGCAGTTGGATCTTATAGATGAGAAAAGAATGAATGCAATTTGCCATGGTCAGCTTTATCAGAATATAATGTCCAGAGCTTTCAACAAGACAGTCAAACCAAGACGGTTCACACCGGGGCAGCTGGTGTTAAAGAAGATTTTTCCACATCAAGATGAAGCCAAAGGGAAGTTCTCTCCTAATTGGCAGGGTCCATACATGGTTTGTCGGGTTCTGATAGAAGGATACCTTATACTTGCAGAAATGGACGGGGAAGTTTGGCGAAAACCAATCAATTCAGATGCAGTCAAGCGTTACTATGTGTAATCTTTTGTTTTCCTATATGATGTAATTTGAACTATGTCTGACCTAATTCCCGTTTAAGAGGGGATACGTAGGCAACCTTATGGGTTCGGTCACAATTCAATAAAATTTTCATTTTCCCTGCTATTGGAAATTGGGGCAGAATTTTGAGGAGGACCCTCAAAATTCTGAAGTAACTTCAGCCGATCATCGCAAGCAGCCGTCAGAAGTATCAACCCATTAAACTGGTGCAGAATTTTGAGGAGGACCCTCAAAATTCCGAAGCGAGAGAGGTTGTAATGTCCTGAACCACGTCACAATCGTCGGTTCATCTAAAAACTATTTCTTAAATATAGACATATGTCGTATCTTTACCAAAGTCATGCATGTTTATTATCAGAGTTGCTTGGTTCAACAATGCTACCCCTATGATACATACCGTGTCATCAGATCAGAGCTGAACATGGTAAGCAAAGTCGGCGTGGACATGAACTAACCTCTCCCCTTTACAAAACTCACAATTTTTCTTTGGATATAGGCACCCAAGTCGCAAAATCATGTATTATACGCTCATACTATTCAGGAATACAACCCTCAGAACCGTCGCACCTATTAACATTTGACATCCGCATACAATATCCCTAGCATTTGTAGTATCATAGTCAGCTACTAGCTATCAACTAAGAATTGTTATTACTATTCGTCTTTCATCTCTTGCATAAGGCTACCATTCTGCCTTTCGAGGTTAAGCTCTAACTCCATCTGCGTTCCTTGCATTGCATAAGGCTACCATTCTGCCTTCCGAGGTTAAGCTCTACCTCCATCTGCATTTCTTGCATTGCATAAGGCTACCATTCTGCCTTCCGAGGTTAAGCTCTACCTCCATCTGCATTTCTTGCATTGCATAAGGCTACCATTCTGCCTTTCGAGGTTAAGCTCTACCTCCATCTGCAT
Source organism: Nicotiana glauca (assembly GCA_026770625.1). NCBI lineage: Eukaryota > Viridiplantae > Streptophyta > Magnoliopsida > Solanales > Solanaceae > Nicotiana > Nicotiana glauca. The sequence continues at coordinate 214,912 of MU743022.1, forward strand.
TTCTTGCATTGCATAAGGCTACCATTCTGCCTTTCGAGGTTAAGCTCTACCTCTATCTGTATTCCTTGCATTGCATAAGGCTACCATTCTGCCTTCTGAGGTTAAGCTTTAGCTCCATCTGCATTCCTTGCATTGCATATGGCTACCATTCTTCCTTTAAAGGTTAAGCTCTACCTCCATCTGCATTCCTTGCATTGCATAAGGCTACCATTCTTCCTTCCAAGGTTAAGCACTATCTCCATCTGCATTCTTGCATTGAATAAGGCTACCATTCTGCCTTCCGAGGTTAAGCTCTACCTCCATCTGCATTCCTTGCATCGCATAAGGCTACTATTCTGCCTTCTGAGGTTAAGCTCTACCACCATTTGCATTTCTTGCATTGCATAAGACTACCATTCTGCCTTCCTAGAATAAGCCCTATCTCCATCTGCATTGGCTGAAAAGTCACCACTTCATTTAAATCCTACATCGGCTGAAAGATCGCCATTTTTACTTACATTTTGCATGGCTAAAAGATCGCCATTTTACTTATATTTTGCATGGCTGAAAGAGCGCCATTTTTACTTATATCTTGCATGGCTAAAATAGCGCCACCTTTATTTACATCTGCATCGGCTGAAAAATTGCCACTTCATTTAAATCCTGCATTGGCTGAAAGATCGCTATTTTTACTTATATTTTGCACGGCTAAAATATCTCCATTTTACTTACATTTTGCGTGGCTGAAAGATCGCCATTTTTACTTACATCTTGCATGGCTGAAATATCACCAACTTTATTTACATCTACATCGGCTGAAAAATCGCCACTTCATTTCAATCCTGCATCGGCTGAAAGATCGCTAGTTTTACTTACATTTTGCACGGCTGAATGATCGCCATTTTACTTACATTTTTCATGGCTAAAATATCACCAAATTTATTTACACTTGCATGACTGAAAGATTGCCACCTTTATTTTCACTTGCATGGCTGAAAGATCGCCACCTTTATTTTCACTTGCATGGCTAATAGATCGCCACCTTTATTTATGTCTTGCATCGACTGAAAGATTGCCACTTTATTTATGCTTTCATGGGCTGAAATATTGCCACCAATCACATTGTATGGGCTGAAAGATCACCAAACTGTCCAAGGGCGTCATTGTTCGGAGGCACCATATTCATAGCCCGAGAACGCCATGCCATGGCCTGAAGACCCCTTTTGTCTCTTGCATATTATTATTCAAAGGCATCATCGCTCAGAGGCATCATTCTCATAGCCCGAGAGAATCATTTCATTGCCTGCAAATCCTTTATTATATGCTTCATGGCCTAGGACATCATGGTCTAAGGACGTCATCTTATCCGCCCAAAGACAACATTCATGGTCCAACGGGAACTTGCATCATGTTTAAATTTATACACAATATATGCGCGCATTGCTTATCTGCAGGTAAACCGGCGAGCAACGGTCATCTCAGCAGGAGCAATCCTATTCTGGTTCTCACAGCCCTATTAGACTCTTAACCACCCATCCCAACCTAAATATCGCATCCGTTCTTAAAAGATCTCCATCGGCATACTCCGCCGACGGATCCTGAACTACATATGGCCTGATTCCTGTAATATCAGGGATATATAGGCAGCTCAGGAACCAGAGCATGATCAAATTCTTCAAATCATTTCGTTCGGTCAAATTGACCATCATATCTTTATCCGACAACTCTTTCATTCTTCCCGGGTAAAGAGAGGCAGCTATTGATACCCAATTTTTCCCTATGTATTTTTACATTAATATACTTTCAAAATAGCATATATAATTATGCCCAAGTGTTTTAGTATTTTTCCTAATTTTTTAAAAAATTTAAATCAATTTATTGCCCATTTTAGCAGTACAAAAATCAATAATTATTCCCAAAGTTATCATTTTGGCGAATAACTTATTTTATTCTCATAGTTATACCAAAATATAGCTAGGTTAATTTTTATACATTTTTACAAATTTATTTGGTATTTTAAAAGCTAAATTGCGTATAATTATAATTGTAGCCTATTTTCAGAATTAACAGCATTTTATAATTATAATATTGGTTCTAGTATTTTTAAATTAATATTTATATATTATTAACTGATCCAGTACTTTTAATTTGTTTTCAAAATTATTTTTACTATTTTTATAAATTAAAAAGGAAAAAACTGGCTATTTGAAATCTGGCCCCATTTCGTTTCAATTATGGCCCAAATTGATCCCCCTAATTGGCCCAATTTCAAACCCCTAATGGACCAACCCAATTTCAATCCAACCCGCCTCCAACCCAACCAATTTAACCCGCCTGATCATTGCTTGCCTTTTTAATCCCTAAAGACTACCCTAATCCTCTCATTCTCTCATATCAGCCGCCTCTGAAATCCTTCTCCTCTCAAACTCTCTCGAACTCTCTCAAAACCCTAGCCTCGCTCACCATCTCCAACCTCAATCTCACCGGAATTCATGGAATCTTAGGCCATGGATGGCTTAAACTCATATCCCTATGCTCTTAAACATTTGGTGTTTGAAGGTAGGAAGTCTGACCTCGATGGTGTCCGTTCAGATCTTCGCCGATTCAAGGTTCTATGGACATCTCTGGCCCAGCTCCGACACACTACGGTGTTTTAAGCCTGGTTCTGACTTATCCGACTCAGATCAGACCTTTTTCTAGGCCTTTCTCATTCTAGGGTTCTTCTGAATTCGATTTTTCTTAGATCTGTCACATATCTGTGCTCTACTTTAGCTTTTAAACAATTTCCCCAATTTTTCTTTCAAAATTATCTTTTAAAAAATCACTTCTCTTAGATTTAGGTTTTTCTAAAAGGTCCAAAATGTTTCTCCGACTTTTCTTTTCCTTTCTTTCTATGTATTTGTCACGCATGTGCTTCTACTTCTTTTATATGCTTTCTCTCTACTATACATGTCCTTCTGTGCTTTGTTTTTCTACTGTGATACCATGCTCGCCTGTTTATCTTGCCGTGTTTTCCTATATGTTCTTTTGCTATACTTTTTCGGTATTTTTGTGTTCTTCTACTGTATGTATTTCCTACTGAGTTCTTATTTTTTTGTTTGCCTTCTACTGAACTTTTCTTGAGTTCTTCTAAAAGACCTTTTTAAACTTATTTCCACTACTATTTTCTTAAGTGTTATACCATAATTTTCTCTTCGGAACCTTGGCTAAGTCCCTTTTGAAAAGTACTTTCTTCTGCTATATCTTCTATTGTGTTCTTAAGTGTTATTTTTTTCTCTTCGACTGAACCCTGTTTAAGTCCCTTCTAAAAGGTTTTTCTTAAACATGTTTCTTCTACTACCATGTTGTTCTCTCATTTCTGCTTCGAGTTATCTTCTTCGCTCTGTTTGCTTTGAATTTTCTGTTGTATTTGCTTATCTTCTCATGAGATTCTGAAAAGAAGTCTCTGAGCCTGTTACCTCCTCATCTCTATATTTGACTCGAGTCGAAAACCCTAGAATTTGGGAGGTTCCTCCGAGTTTGGTCATATGATTGAATTAGGGTTCTGTTTGAGAACTCTTAACTCTTTCGGACTAATTTCTGAGTCTATGAACTAAGTTTGAACTTTTTTGTTTGTGTACAATTCTGAACTTTTTTTATTTTCTTCTACGCTAGACTCTTCTACTGATTGGCATACTAGTTCTTCATGTTTAAGCGTGTCTGTATGCTTTTATATGTGTGATGAATCTTTCTCCAAAAATGTTTTCCAACGTATGATTGATTCAGAATCCATTTTTTTAGGTCTGATTGGTTGATACTGATTTTCCTTAAGGAAAACCTTTCTTCACTTTCTCTGACTAGATTCATTCATACCAAATTGAGACCTTGTGATTTATTGGCTGACAAATTATTTCCTTTCCTTGAATTGTGCACCCGTGTACTATCAAGACTTTTTCCTTAAATATACCTCTATGTATGTAACCCTTTGGAAGTGTTTGATTAATCTCCTTCCTAAATTAGTTTACCCGTTTGAAATCAGAATTCCTTAATTAAAGGGAAACCTTGTGTGATTGATTTCCAAACTATTTTCTTACCTATTTCTGCTTGTTTTCTACACTATAAAAGGGCACGACCCTTATGCACTTTCAAAACAACACATTACATGATCAACACACATTACACACTTCAGGCACTTATAATATCACAGTTCTCTTCTAAACTCATAGCATTCTGACTACTTGCTTGCATTTTGGCTTACAACACTGCTGCTTCCTTTTCTTGTTTCCTTAAAACAGGTATGTTCTATTTTTGGTTTAAGCCTCACGCCAAGGTGTTTATTACAGCCTTTACACCCATGTTTGTTTTGCTGTCTGCATTCAGTGTTATTTAGCATGATTTTATTTGCATTTGTTTCTACTGCGAATCCTTGCACCCCTATTCCCCTCTATGTGCTTTGAGTTAAAGTTCAGAACATGGCAACACGCAAGTAGCTCATGTTTGGACTTGATCCCTTATGGGGATCCTGACTCCCAAACAGTGTGGCCTAACAGGCTGGTGGGGTGTGCTAGTCCTTCTAATTGCTAGGTATGACAATTAGCCTGTCTTTGCTTCCTCTCAGAATCCCTCTATGCACTTACACTCTCTCTTAGTCTCTAAGTTCTGCCCCCCTCCTATGAGCCTTGCTTCGGGACCTTGAGTTCCCTCTGAACTTGGACACTTAAGGGCTGACCCTTCCACACTACACTATGATTCAATTCTACAATATATTTGGGTGTGAGCACTGCCCGAAATCCATTTGAGACTCTTAGGGAACTCTGATACATCCCAAATAAGAGAAAGGCTTTGGAATCTGATCTTTGGAGTTGGTTTACTTCATGCTTCAGACAGGAAGTCTGAATCAGGCTCTCCTTAGTTGTAATTGTTTTAGTTCTCTAATGTAATTTTACTTTTTCTTATTCATTCTGGGCTGTAATAACTTGTAATAACTATTGGGACAATTAGCGAAAAGGGGAGGGTCAATCATGTACGCAAAAAGGTAGATATCATGTTCATAGGGAATATTTACACTTTTGCACTCATGTATCCTGTTTTCAGCTTTCACTTCTGCATCTCATATAGAGACCATGACTATAGGTTTCTGCACTTCTGTTTTTTATAGAGACAATGTCTCTAGGTTTCTGCACTTTTTCATCTCATATAGAGACCATGTCCATAGGTTTATGCACTTCTGTATTTTTATAGAGACCATGTCCATAGGTTTCTGCACTTCTGTATTTTTATAGAGAGCATGTCTATAGGTTTCTACACTTTTGCATCTCATATAGATACTATATTTATAGTCTTCTGCACTTCGGCATTATATAGAGATTATGTCTATAAGTCATTTCTGAAATGCTGCATATCATATAGATAATATGCCTATAGGACATCCTGAATTTTGCATCTGCATCTGTCACTAGGCAAACCTGTTTATAGGTATAAATAACTAACAACATTTTAGATACCATGCCTATAGTACTTCTGCACTCTTGTTTCGATTGTAAAAAAATGTTTTAAAATCAGTAACGCCTAGAAAGCATGCCTATAGGAACGATCAACTAAATCTGAATCGTCCATTCGCTTAGAAGTCTAAAATCAGTTGAAAAAATAGTGACTGTAGAATTTATATTCACGTAATTGAAAAATTATTTCCCTTAAAATCAGTATACCTCTTTTCTGAAACTAATAGATATCATGCCTATAGGTTTTCGTTTAACACTTAGGCAAGCCATAAGGTAAGTTGTAAATTGAATTAGATTCTATTAACTACAACCAGCAGGCAGGCCTGATTCGGGTTTCTTATATGAAATATGTAATAGATCAGTCTACCACAACTGTTAAGTTTAATCAAACCCTAATCAGTACGTATAAGACATGCTAAAAATTATATGCTTCTCTTTGTTTTAAGGAGGTTTGTTTGAGCCTATCTATCTATTATGTGCTTCTCTCCCATATTTCTTACATATGTGTTTTAATTGTCGCCTTAGAATTTCGTCCTTTGAAACTATAAAACCTCACACCCCTTCCCTTTAGGATTAGTAGTCCAAAATACCTTCGGGGCTGATAGGATTGGGGCGGGTAATAGCATGCAATAAGTAAAACAAGACTATTTCGCGTTTAATACCTTAACGGGGTGGGAAATGGTAGATATGGATATGATGACCATGCGATAACACCACGTGTATAAATGGTTACCGGGTGTTGTGTGGGGTGATCCATATTATGTATAAACTTAGGACCCCCTCCCTTACTTGTTTATTTTATTCAGAATTTCAAACTGCTTTTGCTCAAACTTCAGCTTCTTTAACTGCTTTTGACTTCAATTACTTGCAACAATTATGTGAAACCACCCCCTCATATTTGTAATTCTTACTTGTCTACTTGTTGTTTGCACTTAAAGTCATAATTATAGTATGGCCGGGAACCACACTAGTGGATCTCGAGAGGTGCCTAACACCTTCCCCTCGGGATAATTTCGAGCCCTTACCCAATCTCTAGTTTTCTAAATCAAAGTTCTTCTTAGTGTCGTAATGCACTTATTCATTAGGTGGCTACTCTTCAATTCAAACCCAATTCCCAAAAGGGAACAAGTTGTCCTCCCAAATGTCATAAACCCGATTTCGCGAGAAAAAGGGGGCATCGACAGTCACAGTCGTCGGTTCATCTAAAACTATTTCTAAAACTATATAATTATGTCATATTTTTATAAACTCTTGCATGTTTATAATTGAAATCGCTTTTTTCATCAGCGCTATCCCAATAATACAGCCGAACAGGTCAAGCAAGGCCGGCAGGGATACGAACTAACCTCCCCTCTACAAAACTCAAGATTTTTCTTTGGATGCAAGCATTTGGATTGCGAAAGTATCTGACACACTACACACCCACAAGACAAATATTGTTCATGAATACAACTATCAGGATTGTTGCACTTACCGATTGGCCATCTAAGCACGGCAGTGATATCCCCTATATCACAATATCCCTAGCGACCCCGACATCGTAACTTGCTATCAGCTAAGAAACTCTGTTACCATTTGCCACTTTATTTTTTATTTTTATATTGCATAAGGCTACCATTATGCCTTCCAAGACTAAACATTGTCTCCATCTACATTTTCTTCATTGCATAAGGCTACCATTCTGCCTTCCGAGACTAAACATTGTCTCCATCTGCATTTTCTGCATTGCATAAGGCTACCATTCCGCCTTCCGAGACTAAACACTGTCTGCATTTGCATTTTCTGCATGGCTGAAAGATCGCCACTTTATTTACATCCTGCATGGCTGAAAGATCGCCACTTTATTTACATCCTGCATGGCTGAAAGATCGCCATCTTATTTACATCCTGCATAGCTGAAAGACCGCTAATTTATTTAAGTCATGCATGGCTGAAAGATCGCCACTTTATTTACGTCCTACATGGCTGAATGATCGCCACCTTATTTACATCCTGAATGGATGAAAGATCGCCACTTTATTTACATCCTGCATGACTGAAAGATCTCCACTTTATTTACATCTTGCGTGGCTGAAAGATTGCCACTTTATTTACATCCTACATGGCTGAAAGATCGCCACTTTATTTACGCTTGCATGAAAGATCGCCGCTTACTGTATTTCATGGGCTGAAATATCACCACATGCTGCATTTCATGGGATGAAAGATCACCACCTACTACATTTCATGGGCTAAAAGGTCGCCAAATTATCTGAGGGAGTCATTGTTTAGAGGCATAATTCTCATAGCCCGAGAACACCATATCATGGCCTGAATATCCCTTTAATTTTTCCGCACATCATTATTCAAAGGCATCATGGTTCGGCGGCATCATTCTCATAGCCCGAGAGCATCATTTCATAGAAGGTGAATCCTTTATTATATGCTTCATGGCCCAGGACGTCATCCTAACTATCTAAAGACAACATTCATGGTCCGACGGGAAATTGCATCATGTTTAAATTTACGCACAATATATGCTTGTATTTCTTATTTGTAGGTAAACCAGCGAGCAACAGCCATCTCGGCAGGAGTGATTCCACTCCAGTTCCCGCAGCCCTATTGGACCTTAACCATTCATCACAACTTGAATATTGCGTCCGCTCTTGAAAGGTCTCTATCGGCATATTCCGCCGACGGACCCCGAACTACATATTAACTGATTTTTGTAAAAACAAGGATATGTAGGCAGCTCAGAATCTAGATCATGGCCAAATTTCTCCAAAACATTTCGTTCGGTCAAATTGGTCATCATATCTTTACCGGACAACTCTTTCATCCTTCCCGGGTAAAGAGGGGCAGCTGTTGATACCCAATTTTTTTCTGTATATTTTTTATATGTAAAATATCTTTAAAATAACATTTATATGCATATATAAGTATGTCCAAGTATTTTACTATTTTTCCATAATTTTAAGGTTTTTAAACTGATTTATTTTCCTTTTTCATTCATAAAAACCCAATAATTATTTCCAAAATTATTATTTTTGGTAAATAATTTATTGGAATTTTATATTTATGCAAAAATATAGCTAACATAATTTTAGTATAATTTTACAAATTTATTTAATATCTTTAAATCTAAATTGCATATAATAGCCTATTTTAAGATTTAATTGCGTTTATAATTATAAAATTAACTCCAATATTTTTAATTTGATATTTATATATTATTAATTATCTTAGTACCTTTAATTTGTTTCCAAAAATTACTTTACTATTTTTTATAAAAGAAGTAAGGGAAAATGGTTATTTAAATGTTAGCCTATTGGTATTTCAATTTTGGCCAGATTTGGCACCCCTAATTAGACCCAATGTCAAACCCTATCACCCGGACCAAATCCTGAATTTACCCGACCCAAAACCCATTCAAATAACCCGCCCGGACCCCTTTTTAATCCCAGCCATTGATCTCACAGATCAACGGCTCACCTCATTCCTTTCCTTTTTTAATTACCCAATACCCCCAAACCCTAATCACTTCTCTTCATCAGCTGCCTTTGAATCCCCCCATTCTCTCAAACTCTCTCGAAGCTTCTCAAACCCTAGCCGCCTTCCACCGCTTTCGCCCTAAAAGTCACCGGAATCTATAGCTTCCAAGGCTGTGGAAGCCCTATTCCCGCCTCTTATTGCTCCTACATGCCTGGTTTTTGAAGATTCTAGGTCTGACAAAGAAGAAGCTTAGTCCAGGCTTCGTTTGATTCGAGTTCTATAGCCTTCTCCGGCCTTGCTCCGGTACGTCATGGCTGTTCGAGCCTGATTTTGACTTCTCCAGCTAAGATTAGTGACTTTTCCAAGGCTTTCTCACTACTTGGGTTCTTCTGAAATCCTAATCCTTCGAGGTTTCTCTAATTCTTTTAGATCCGTTGTATATTTTTGTTCTCTCTAGGCTCTTAAGCACTTTTCTCAAAGTTCTTTCAAAAGTACACCTCAAAGCCTTCATCTTTTTCCGATTTAGGGTTTCGTCAAGTCGTCTTTTAAAATTTCTCCGATCTTTAGCATGTTTTACTGTATTTCTTATGTGTATTTTATGTGTTTCTTAGGTGTATTTTTAAGTGTTTCTTCTACTGTATCTCTTATGCTTTTCCTTCACTGAATTTCTTATGGTATTTCTTCTACTGTGTTTCTTCTATGTGCTCTTCATATTATGCTACTGTATTTCTTGTGTCGTTACTTCTACTGTATTTTTTATGAAATGTCACCTATTATATTTTATGTTGTTTCTCCTGCTTTGATTCTTATACTGAAAAATGCATGTTAACGGTTTCGATTTCTTTATGAGATTTCAAAAGTTATTTCGTCAGTATTTTTTGATTACTAGCCTTTCCTCTCCACGCTCGATTATGGAAAAAACCCTAAAATTTGGGGTTTCATTCGAGTATTGAGACCATTGGCTACATGATTTGCTTGTGCTTCATTTATGAAATTTCTTGATTTTTTGGACTTATTCGAGTTCCTAGAGTTGTTTCATCTACTGCTTCATTAAAGTCTCAAAACCAATGCTTCAATTTTATTTCTTCATGTGATTCTGATTTTTGCTAAACTCTACTCGACCCTTTTTCGCATGATATTTGATACTCTCTTCTCTATTTCTGAATTGCCACACTCATATGGTGTACTTCTTACTTATTTTTGAAAATGGCATGACCTTGTCACTTTGTCCTAAATTCAGCCTCGCATACCTGTTACTTGTGTACTCTTTATATGTGCTGAACTTCCCCCCTAAGTGGCTTTCAATTGTGATTGATTTTAGACTTCATTTGTATAAGTTTGATTGATTTCTTTCCATGTTTGATGACTTCCTGTTACTCAATTGGAATCAAAGGTTTTCCTTAGTTTTTCTGACCGGGTTCATTCATCGGCCAATAAATCTTTGACTTTTGATTTACTGGCTACTAATTGATTTTCTTACCTTATTTGTGCAACCGTGTATTTCAAAATTATGGCCTTAAGTAACTTTTTATGTATTTACCCCTAATTGCCTACTTTGCAAAAAAGAAGCTTGTTTGATTTCTTTCCTTAAATAACTTTTACCGTTTGAATCTGAATTCCTTAATTAAAGGAAGTCTTGAGTGATTAATTCTTAATTGATAATCAGTTCCTTAACTGTTTTCTTACCTTATTTCTGCATGATTTTCACACTATAAAGGCACAACTCTTTCACAAACTCACACATTGACAATCCTTCAAAACGCATACTCTTACACAATAGTATTCTCTCTTCTTGTCTGCACTGTGGCCAGTTTACAAGACCTACTGCTTTTCTCTGTTTGTTTCTTTGAAATGGGTATGTCCTAATTTAAGCTTCAGCATCACAATAATGTGTTTATTTACAGCTTGTGTATCCACGTCTACTTACTGTTCCTGTAGAGTTCAATATTCAAATTAACATGCTGATTTATTTCTACCTGTTTCCGCTATAAATCCCTATTCCCTACCCTTTTATGTGTTTGAGCTATGGCTTAAGACATGGCAATATGTAAGTTATTGTCCATGAATTAAACTTGATCCTTTAGGATCCCAGCCTCTAAGCAGTGTGTTCTAACAGGCTTATGCATATGCTAGCACTCCCTATTGCTGGGTATGCCCACAGCCTGCTTTTGCCTCTTTCAATTTCCCTATTTCCCCTATACCCCTATGTGTATTTATCTGTTTCCCTTTCCCTTTTCCCTTTTCCCTTTTCAGAACTTTGTTTATGCACTTGCACTATCTCTTAGTCTCTAAGTTCTGCCTCCTTCTTGTGAGCCTTGCCTTGGGACCTAGAGTTCCCTCTGAACTTGGACACTTGAGGGTTGGCCCTCCTACACTGCACTTGTCCTAATATGCTAATGCATTTGGGTGTGAGCTTTGCCCGGAGTCTTTTTCGTGGCTCTTAGGGAACTTTGACACATCCAAATGGGATAAAGGCTTTGGAACATGGTCTCTTGGAGTGTGTTTACTTCATATTTCAGACAGGAAGTCTGAATCAGGCTCTCCTTGGTTGTACTTTTAATTTCTGATGTATTTTTTTTTACTTCATTCTGGGATGCAATAGTTTGTAATGAACTCGTGGGGATGGCTAGTGAAAAAGGGAAGGATAACTATGTATGCAAAGGGTAGATATCTTGCCTATAGGTTTTATTTTTGAATTTCTGCACTCTCATATAGATATCCTGCTTATAGGTATTTTTGAATTTCTGCACTCTCACAAAGATATCCTGCCTATAAGTGTTATTTCTGAATTTCTGCACTCTCACATAGATATCCTGCTTATAGGTATTTCTGAAATTTTGCATTCTCACATAGATATCCAGCCTATAGGTATTTCTGCATTTCTAACATAGATACCATGCATATAGACATTCCTGATTATGCATTTCTCACATAGATACCATGTCTTTAAGAATTCTACATACTCTCATATAGATACTATGTATATAATTACCTAAAAATCTGAATTCTGCATATGCATATAGAGAATATGCCTATAGGTCTTTCTGAATCTTGTATATCCATTCTTCATTAGGCAATCATATTTTTAGGTCTTAATCAGTCAACTGCAATTAGATATCATGTTCATAGGCTTTAAATAAAACTCAGTATCTAGATATCATGTCCATGAGGTTTCTGCATTTCACCATGTCTATAAAAGGGTTTAAAATCGGCAACGCATAGAAAGTATGTATATAGGAGCTATTAATCAAGTCTGAATCGCTTCACTCACTTATAAGTATAAAACCAGTAATAACGATGTGCTATCATCTGCAGAACTTATAACCCTTTTGCTAAAACTTGCCTTCTTTTAATAATCTGGCAACCTTTCTTAACTAGTATGCATTCAGTTTATTTTATGGTTTTTTGAAATCAGAAGATATCATGTCCATAGGGTCCTTGTCCAACACTTAGGCAAGCCTTAGGGTAAAAAAATTATAAACTGAATCAGTTTTTATTAGCTACAACCAGCAGGCAGGCCTGATTCGGGCTTCTTATCTGAATTATGTAATAAATCAGTCTGCCTCAACTTTTAAGTTTTAATCAAACCCTAAACAGTATGTGTAAGTCATGCTAATTGCTTACTTGCTCTGTTTAAAGGAGGTGTATCTGAGCCTTTTTACTTGTTATGTGCTTTTCCCTAATTTGCTATACATGTTTTGTATGTCGCCATAGAATTTTACCTTTGAAACTATAAATAAGCCTAACATCTCTTCCCTTTAGGATTAAGACGAGTAAAAGCATGCAATAAGAAAATGAGACCATTCCGCGCTTTAATACATTAACGGGGTGGGAAAGAGTAGATATGGATATGATGACCACGCGATAACATCACGTGTATCCCCTCACCGAGGAGTGATTACCGCATGTTGTGTGGGGTGATCCATATTATTTGTAAACCTAGGACCCCTTCCCTTTGTTTCTTATTTCTTTGATTCTTCTCAAAATTTCAAACTATTTCTTTAAGAAAATCAGCTCTCTTTTGGTTCTTTCTAACTTTGCTTATTTGTAACCATTATGTGAAAATCCCCTCTTACTTGAAGTTGTTATTTTCCTATGTGTTATTTGGACTTAAGTCACACAATAGTATGGCCGGGAACCACACTAGTGGATCCTGAGGGGTGCCTAACACCTTCCCCTTGGGATAATTTCAAGCCCTTACCCAATCTCTGATTACTCAAATCAAGTTCTTCTTAGTGTCCTAATGCACTTTAATTATTAGGTGGCGACTCTTCAATTCAAACCCAATTCCTGAACGGGAACGAGTTGTCCTCCCAAATGTCATAAACCCGATTTCGCGAGAAAAGGGGGTGTGACAAAGGGTAAAGCTAAAGAAGCATAAGAATCAACAGGGTCGAGGTCGAGCGGTAATGAGAAGGATGTGATCAAAGACCCCAAAATTATAGAAGCCGTAGGGTCAACCGTAGAAGACTTCGACCCCGTCCAACTCGATGATAACGACACAACAAGAAAGCTTACATCGGCCACAAGCTCCAAGAACCAGGTAAATTCTGTCAATTGTTAAACAGTAATGTAGACTTGTTTGCTTTTTCCCATGCAGACTTACTAGGTATCCTAAAGGAGATAGTGACATACAAGCTGAAAGTCGACCCATTCCATCCCCCCGTAAGACAAATCAAGCAGAAATTCAATTGCACCATAAACGATGTTGCCCGCGAAGTGGTTTAAAAGTTGCTATAAAATGGCTCTATCAGGGAGTCAAAGTATCCCCAGGTGTAATGGTGAAAACGAATAATGGGAAGTGGCGGATTTGCGTTGAATTCACAGACCTAAACAAAGCCTGCCCGAAAGACTCATTTCTGCTTACTCTTATTTTCCAGCCCATTGATGCAATGGCTAGGAATGAGCTACTCTACTTCCTAGATGCATACTCGGGATATAACCAGATCCTCATAGAAGAGGAAGACCAGGAGAAGACCACCTTCATCACCCACCATGGAACGCATTGCTACAGGATGATGCCTTTCGGACAAAAAAAATATGAGGGTGACGTACCAAAGGTTGGTGACAAGGATGTTCAAAGATCAACTCAGCAAAACCATGAAAGTATATATAGACGATATTCTGCTCAAGTCAAAAAAGAAAGAGGATCACATCGATCACCTGAAGGAGGCCTTCGAGATACTCAGGCGATACAGAATGAAACTGAATCCTGAAAAGTGCGCATTCGATGTGACCTCTGGGAAATTCTTGGGCTTCTTAGTATCCCAGTGAGGTATTGAGGTCAACCCCGACCAAATCAAAGTTATAGAGAGGATACCGGCAAACATAACCAACAAAAAATAGGTTCAAAGATGACCGGTCGTTTAGTCATCTAACCAAGGTTCATCTCGCGGTCTTCTGACAACTGCCACAAGTTCTTCGGTGTAGTAAAAAAAGACAACAGCCTCTAATGGACCGCCGAGTGCGTCGACGCCCTGAAATAATTGAAATCCTACTTATCATCACCCCCGCTGCTCTCCAAAGCAGGACCTGGAGAATGCCTCTTTGTTTATTTGGCAGTATCCAAAGTGGTGGTGAGTGCGGTCCTAGTCCCAGAAAATAAAGGTACGCAATCTCCCATCTATTACCTTAGCAAAACTTTAGTAAACACCGAGACGAGGTACCCCTACCTCAAAAAGTTGGCACTCGCCTTGGTCGCTTCACGAAAGCTTAGGCCTTCCTTTCAATGCCACTCCATCTCAGTAGTCACAACTTTTCCCTTAAAAAGTATTTTGCATAAGCACAAATTATAGGGCATACTATCCAAAATGTCCATAGAGTTGAGCGAACATGATATCACATATCAGCGTGAACGGCGATAAAGTCGCAAGTATTTGCCGACTTCATCGCCGGCTTCAGCGCCAAAATAATGCCTGAAGTCGGGAAAGAAGCTGTCGATACCTCTCCCCAAGTTAAAGATCTATGGATTTTGTTCTGATGGCTGATCGGCTCCAACCCTACACCACTATATAATGGCAAGGAGTGGTCGATGCAGCTTTTATCGAAAGGTCGGGATCGATTTCAACAGGGAGTTAATATTGGTTGGGAGTTAGGTTTCTATCCAATCTAGCTACACGTGTTGCTTTTAGTTGCACTTTTAACCATGCTTGGATTTGTTTCTATTCTACTTTTAATGCTATTGATTGCTGAAAATAATCTAAGTACAATGTTTTTATAAGAGTTTTCTCTATTGATAAAAAGCACTAGGGAAGTGACTTACACCTAGGTGAGTATCTAATGGGATCTAAAATTTAGGACAAACTTGTTATATTTGGGGTCATGATATAACCTTTACACATAACTACTCACTTTATACCTCTCGGTAGTTTGAGCGACTTTGCCCTAATTGGCTTTTCAAGCCCAATTAGGTGTTCAAATAATATAAGTAAAATTGGCTCAAGTCAGGTATTACTATCTCTAGGTTTAACCCTTTAATTGGGGCTATCAATCTCTTGAATGCACCCCAATTCTATGTTAGCCTTTTTCCTAGACTTAGTCCTTCTTTCTCAAGAAGAGTCTAAGTCATAAAGGCACGAATCAGTATTTGCAACCACCAATTCTACAATTAAAGCATGAATTTAGCTAAATATCACTAACCCATAAACGATTAAGCCCTAAAATTGAAGACCCATTAAATACCCTCACTAGGGTTGGGTAACAACCCTAGCTAATGGGTTTCACTACTCATAATCAAGGTAGAAATTAAAGATGAAGATGAACTATAAGCCATAAAAGTTGATTACAAGAATAAAATCTAAGAATATAAGCTAAAGCTACTCTAAATTTCCTCAAAGTGGTAAAGTACGGTTATTCACGAGCTCCTTGATACAAAAAATACCCTAAAAATGTGAAAAAGATCTATTTATACACATCTAAAATTACTGGACAAAAAATACCCCTACAGAGGTTCCACTATTCGTGAAATACTGAGCGCCTCGGCATGGACTTTCGCGGTCGTGTAAAAGTAGGCGCGGACCGTGTTTCTTCTCTTTTTGTGCTTGGTTTGGACTTGATTTTGCGGGGAACATAAAATTTATCGCCTCAACATTAGCATCACCTCAGTTAGGCTTGGTTTTCAGGGTTTCTGAACTTTGATTGACGCTGTCAGCAGAATTTGCACAGCGGCCGCGTCAGGTATTCCACTATCGCGCTATTTCACCGTGGTCAGTGGTCTCTGTTGTACCGAAAAATACCTTATCTGAATCTCAATTCTGCGGACAACATAATTATGGCATCCTCAGAGGTGGACCTTCTGCGGTCGCTCTTTTCCTTCGCGATCAGTGCTTTTATCTCAACTTTGAACTTGTGAAGATTTAACTCCTTTATGAGCTGGTTATGACTTTCTTGCCTCATTTTGACCAAACGCTACAGATAAGCAAAATAAGTCAGTTTTCAGGGAGACTTTTATACATTTTTTATCCAAAACCTAAGCAAAAGAGAGCATAAGATAGGCTATAACCCATAGTTATCAACTCCCCCAAACTTAAGCTTTTGCTTGTCCTCAAGCAAATAAAGTAATTCCCACTTCCACAAGATAAAAGAAAGGAAAATTTTAGTTGTTCTAAGGTGACTTCATCAAGCATCAATTGGGACTAAGAATTACCCTCAACACAAATGCATTATCAACGACACATAACCTTTTTAGCACCATGCACTACAAGAAAAATGGCCTTTAAGGAAGGGACATCTGGTCCCTAAAGGTAACAATCTGGTCCTAAAAGGGTAAATAGCAAAGGGAAAAGGCCGGTCGCAACCCGTCGTAATAGGCTTCTTCGCTAAATGTCAATTACGACGGGTATTAAGATCTGGTCGTTAATGCGCTTTAGAGACGGGATAAAAATCGGTCTTAAAATAGTTTTAGGGACCACATTTCTCGTCGCTAATAGGCTATGAAAAAATATTTTATTCACGCCGCGAAATCGTTTTAACGACCAACTGTATCTGGTCCTAAATTTCCTTTTAGGGACGGACTAAAACCCTGGTCGTGAATAACATTTAGAGACTACATTTGTCGTCCCTAATAGACGATGAAAAAAATATATATATTCCCTTCGTTTAATTTTTTTAGCGACTAATGCCAACTGGTCCTAAATTATCTATTAGAGACCAACAAAACATCTGGTCGTTAAACCATTTTCGCGACTAACCTTTAACTAGTCCTAGATTTTTTTTAGAAATGATGTCCCTATCTAAAATAATTTTGTAATTTAGCGAAATATTCATGGTCTATTAATAACCATGAGTAGTCCTAAAAGGTCAATGCAACAAAAAGTAATTTTTATCAAGAAATATCAAATTGTTATCGAAAAATTTAGATATAAAAAGATAAGATATCAAGGTCAAATCCCATGATGATGTTACTTTCTATGTTTTCTCAACACCTCAACAAAAAAAACTTAGCTATCATCCTAAGCTAGACTATGATATCAAGTTTTGCATAACATTTTTAGCAAAATAATAATGAGCTTGAGCATCTTCTAAGCTTGCATCTTGACTTGTAGCTTCAATCTTCAAAACCTGTAAGTACAAAAGATTGAAAAAAATGATAAACAACTTTGGTAAAATAACATTTATAATTTAAAATGAGAAATAGTTAAATCGCTTACCCCAAAAGCAGTCTAAAATCACGAGGTGTTATCCAGCAACATCAACAAGGCTACAAGAATATAAGCAAAATTAATTAGAAAATGGTTAATCATACTTTAGTTTGATAAATTCCAGTACGACAATTCGAGATTTACCATTCAAGATACCAACTATTATGAACAGACAACATCACTAGGCTAATTTCTAGCTTGACCAAGAGCCTGGAAAGTTCAGTTCAATTCAGGCATTCAGGTTGTGAAAATTCAATCAATGACAAAATACTACTGTTTCATCATTACAGTCATTTCAAACTTCAAAGATTCTAATTTAAGATATTTTATTGATATCTCTCACAATCAATTCTTTTTATAAGTGACAGCTCTTACAATCCATCATGCACAACATTTTAGCCTCTCTACTACTACTAATTTTGAAGGAAGGAAACTACCACTAAACTCAAACTGTATTTTTGTTGATGTATTTTTTTATTAGCATATTTGTCTGCTGCCACTGCTCCTATTAGTCTCAAGAATCCCTTGTTTTAGCCTAAGGGCACATCACGTTCATGATATATATTTGTCTGCTGCCACGGCTCCTGTTGTATTCTACTACTAGTTGTTTTCATTCTTAGAGTTGCAGCTAAGAGAGACTTTTGTGTCTTCGCTCAACATACAACAACTTTTACTTGATTTCACCGAGCACAAATGCAAACTCTTGCACCATGTTTAAAGCAGTCAGTCTCATAATTAGAACATCTTACACAAACATGGCAGTTTTGGGCAGGAAGCATATATCTAAAACATGCAATTCTTTACAGACATCTTCTGATTACACGCACATTAATCAAACTACCTAGCACACATATGACTCCACACAAGTTGAGCACCAGTTTTCGATTATATCCTTGTTAAACCAAATACGATGGCAATAGTAGCAAGAACAGCCTGCAACATGCAACAGTATGAGATGGAGATATTAAACTGCTGGAGAGGTCAAAACAGAGGCCACAATCACTATTTGCTAACAGGCCTGGAATGACTGCACCTAAGCCTCTAAATGCAATGAGCTCCCAAAGGCTACCGAATTCAAGAGCCATAATGGCAGGAATTCCTACACCAAGCTCTTTTATGCCTACAACAGTTTTAGGAAATTCAATGCACCCGTCAAAGTAGGTTAAGCTTATTCAGTTAGAACACACTACCGGGGGTCTATTTGTTGTATTTGAAGCACATAATAAGTTGTAGTAATTGTATAAAGGATGAATAAAAATTAAAAAGTTGGGTATATTGTTACTCACTTGGTCAGCAGACAAAATCAGAGGTCATTCAGTTGAAACGGGTGATGTCGTTGTAAGCGGGACATGTGATTGTTGAGCAGCGAAGTACTCTCTCATTTTCCTCATTTCTTTCATCTCATCTTCTAAGGTAGATAAGCGCTCATTCAAGGATTTGTTCTCCTCATTCAAAGATTTATTTTCTTCTCGAGTTGAACGTAGCTCGGACAGTAATTCAGCCTTTGAAGAAGTTCCACCTTTTAAGTCTTTCGCCTTCACTCCACCCCCAAAGCCAAACACATGGCTACGAGTTTGAGGTCCACAACATTTTTCTACAATCTTTATACTCGGTAGAGATGGATCTACTTGAACTATTTCTTTGATTTGAGCCTACAAAATATATAAAAAAACACTTAAAATCAGAATGCACCATAGTTTCAAGTAATTTACATATTCAATTTAACAAACATACATGTTTTTCAATTGCTTCAGGTTCAACAAGCTTGTTATCTTTCTTACGGGTCTCAAAGAAAATTGTTGCCAAATCTGGTGGATTGCCATCTTTTCCTCCCTTGACATCATCAAAGGCAAACATG
Source organism: Nicotiana glauca (assembly GCA_026770625.1). NCBI lineage: Eukaryota > Viridiplantae > Streptophyta > Magnoliopsida > Solanales > Solanaceae > Nicotiana > Nicotiana glauca. The sequence goes on from MU743022.1 coordinate 234,339, forward strand.
TCAAAGAATAGCTCATAAATATTTTCTTAGGAAAATAGAAATTTTATGATAATACCTTTTGATAAATGATCTCACGAATCGGCTTGCTACCAATATGATGAAGCATCTTCAACTTAGCTCGATTTGCCGCATTCCTGTTGCTTCTCGCCTATATTTGTGAAACATTAAGATTAAATGTAAGAAATTTAATAAACTTAAACATAAGTTGCTTCTAAAAAGCTTAAACTCAAACTTAGCCTCCAGGAATATCAAGTGAACAGAGAAAACAAAGCAGAGCATAGACCTTCCCTTTCATCCTAATTTGTTGCTTAAAAAATAGATGAAAGAGGACATCAGCAATAAGCAAGGGTGAAGTAACTTGTTGCTTTAGTTGCAGCCTATTTGGTTAAACTTATATGTATTTCAGCATTTATAGATACTGATGGACCATCAGATTTCAATACTCCAGATACTGCCAAGGACAAGCACCACGTGAAGTAGAAACTGACTGCTCTTTATAGACAATGACTATAATGAATAATCTCATTTTACCAAAGCGCATCAAGACAGAGATACAACCATTCTAATAGATTATGTCACGAGATACAAAGAAAATCGAATAGAGAATATTATCAACCAAAATGAGATGATCATTCCATTGTATCAAACAGAGCCCTGTGAATCAAGGTAACTTAAATGAGATGACCATTTCATTTTCTTGTCAGGTAAAATAGTGGAAGGGGTTATAAATGTAACAAAAAGAAATGCACTAGCCATACAGGTAGTATGTTGTGTTAACACACTTTGTAGAATATTAGACAGATATGAATCGATCTGACAGTCATTTAAAAGCTGTGGCAACTGTAAAAACTTACTTTCCGCCACATCAAGAATCTCATATGACATTTCTATGTTGGCCAGGTACAAGTACAACACTCTAAACTAGAAAAAATTATCCTCACAGAAATTGGTAATGGGATTCTTAACATTGCAAAGTCCAAGTTAATAAAACGATTAAGTGAAAAACACATCAGTCAATGAATCAAGCATGCCTCAATCCGAAACTAGCTGGAAAAGGGGATTTAGTGAGGATATACCTATTTTGGAAAGAGAATGGTTAAAGATGATCTAACTTTTCAATTTCCACTGTTATGGTGCATGAGTCGTGATTCTTAAACTGAAACTACACATTGAAACACATAATTCGATAACTCAAATAGATTATTAAATCACTAGGCATACCTGAAAACCTTCTGAAGAAAAATATTCCTTTACTAACCACTCCCATTCTTTCTTGTCTACTCCGTTTGGAATATTCTTAAGAGCCTCTTGGAGTGGCTTATCTTTCACATATTTTGCATGCAAGTATCCTCTCCATTTGTTCCATAACTCTTTCATCCATGCGAAGATATGATCACGATGATCATTCATGTCAACACTCTCAAATTTATCCTACAATATTCAAAACATGGGTTGAGTTAATGAATTAGTTCAGTTTTAGTAACTACTCATAATCATGTGATAGGAGCAACTCTCCAACAGTTATACATCAATTAACATATAATATAGTTTCAAATGTTTCTCTATAGCAAGTAACATTTAAATCAGTAACATTCTTCACCCCTCTTCCAGCAGAAAAAGTAGTGTAAATAAACATCCATGAATAATGAAAGTTAAGAAAATAAATGATGCTGAACAGTATTCATCAAGAAGTAGAATTCATCGAATCACAAAGCCAAAAAAAAGTTCAAAAAAATGAACCTCACAATAGATAAATCCATGAAGATGCAAGAAAACCATTGATATAGTGATTGGACCAGCTCAACTGTTGATGCTAACATGTTCTCACACAAAACTAACAGTATCCTCAAAAATCAGCTTCAAAGTTCAAACTGAAAGCCTAATTACCCTGCTAACAGTAGAAGAAAGTTCAAACTGACTAACAGTGAAGAAAGTTCTGTTAGAAAACTAGAGTGGTTGTGTAATGGATTTCGACACCATTAAAACCTTAGGAGCGAGCAACAATGGATTTTGATAGAATAAGCTGTTCAACATAAAACATGGAGTATGTCATGACTCATGGGACTTATCTTCTTTTCTCTTCTTCTTTTTCCCTTTTAAAATAATTCGAATGTAACTCATTCTCAACCTAGCTACCATTGTTAGACATACCCTACTAAGTTTATATCTAAGATTTCTCTTACTGGGAATAGGAACATAGTTAATGCACTAAACTACTTCTTAGAGCACGTACATTCATCGAGCCAAGTAGACAGCTGCCAGAGCATTACTTGCAGCACAGTTCTACACTCTAGCATAACAAGTAACGATAAATCAATCAGGCTCTGATGTTTTATCCTCCTTAGTTTATCTCATGGTATTACTCATTATTTATGAGATATGCAGAACATGTCATCCAAGAAGATTCTAGAGCAAACAGCACCTGTTGTTGCATCATCATGCCGAAAAAAGAAGTCTGAAAGTGCCACGTTTTTGGAGGATGTAAAGGATCACATTGATGA
>MU743025.1:30673-42032 GCA_026770625.1 Nicotiana glauca
CATTTCAATATCATTTGTGGTAGGCGTACCACTCGCTCCCATTTGTGCACATTATGTTACCGGCATGGAAACCAATAACGAATAATCAATATAATTTGTGGTAGGTATACCACTCGCTCCCATTTCAATATCATTTGTGGTAGGCGTACCGCTCGCTCCCATTTTAATTTATACCTTGTGGTAGGCGTACCAACCGCTCCCATTTCATTTTTAGAATAGTGTACAATATATTATCGGCAAAGGAAACCAATAATAAATAATCAAACATTATATTACCGGCAAAGGAAACCAATAATAAATAATCAAACATTATATTACCGGCAAAGGAAACCAATAATAATTTATTTCCGGCAAAGGAAACCAATACTCGGTGTCAAGGTTCAACAAATAAGTCTTTCATAGATTTAAATCAGAATATGAAATTTATCAATTTAAGACCCACGGTCATGCTCGACACCGACGTATGGACACTCGCCACCATGCCCATACGCCGCACTCGACAAGTAGCAATTAATCAAATACGACTTAACTCTTATTCCCTCAAGCTAGGGTAGACCAAACACTTACCTCGCTTTGCTACCAATTCAAAATTTCTACAAGCCTTCGCCTTGCGAATTCGTCCAAAGCTTCAAATCTAGTTATAAACAATTTGATTCAGTCAATAAAAATTATAGGAATTAATTCCATATGAAATTCTACATTTTTCATTTAAAATCCGAAATTGTACTAAAATTCGCCAGTGGGGTCCACGTCTCAGAACCCGACAAAAATTACGGAATATGAAACCTCATCCAACCACGAGTCTAACCATACCAAAATTACTAAATTTCGATAACATTTCGACCCTCAAATCCTCAAATTAAACCAAGAGGGTTTTCAAGATTTTCCCAACTAAAATCACCAATTAAATGCCAAAACTAGTAATAGATTCGGGTAGTCTAACCAAAATTAAGTTAAGAACACTTACCCCGTTATTTTCTCTGAAAATCTCCCAAAAATCGCCTCTTCCCGAGCTCCAATTTGAAAAAAATGAAGAATGGGACAAAGTCCCATTTTCACCAAAATAAACGTTCTGTCCAGAAAAATTCCGGGACTGTTCACGCATTGGCACTGTTCACGGGGACTGTTCTTGGTACTGTTTTAGGGGCACTGTTCACGGTACTATTCACGGGGGTACTATTCACGGGGGTACTGTTCACACAGTACTGTTCACGGGGTACTATTTCTGCAATTTTTTTTCTAAAATTTTTCTAAGTCCGAAATCACTCCGAGACACCTCCGAAATACTCCCAGCCCGCGGGGCTCCTAACCAAACACATACACTAACTCAACAACATCCTACGAACTTAACCGTGTGATCAAATCACCAAAATAACATCAAAAACAATGAATTAAGCCTTAAAATCCATGATTTCTTCCAAATTTCATAAGACTTCAAATTTTCCATTTTAAGCCGGAAACACGTCAAACGACATCCGTTTTCAACCAAACTTTACAGGAAGCGCTTAAACAGCATATAAGACCTGTATCGGGCGTCGGAACCAAAATACTATTCCGATACCATCACTTTTCAATCAAATTTCATTTTTATTTTCCTTAAACATTTTCAGAAAACAATTTCACAGAAAAGTTCATTTCTCGGGCATGAGACCTCGGAATTAGATTCCGGGCATACGCCCAAGTTCCATATTTTTCTACGGACCTTCCGAGACAGTCAAATCACGGGTCCGGGTTTGTTTACCAAAAATGTTGACCAAAGTCAAATTTACTCATTTTAATATCAAAACTTAACAAATTTTCACAGAATTTCATATTTGAGCTTCCAGGTACGCGCACGGACTGCGCACGCAAATTGAGGCAATTATAAATGAGGTTTTCAAGGCCTCAGAAGCTCAGAATGAATAAGAAAACAAGTGATGACCCTTTGGGTCGTCACATTCTCCACCTCTAAAATAACCGTTCATCCTCGAACGGACATAAGAAGGAAGTACCTGAGTCAGTGAATAGATGGGGATAACGGCTCCGCATATCAGCGTCGGACTCCCAGGTTGAAGCCTCAGGAGGTTGACCTCTCCATTGAACACGAACAGTGGGAAAATTCTTGGATCTCAACTGACGAACCCGTCTGTCTAAAATAGCTACAGGCTCTTCCTCATAAGACAAGTCTTTGTCCAACTAGACAGTGCTGAAATCCAACACGTGGCCTGGATCGCCGTGATGTTTCCGGAGCATGGATACATGAAAAACTGGATGCACGGCTGATAAGCTAGGCAGCAATACAAGTTTATAAGCCACCTCTCCAACTCGCTTAAGAATCTCAAATGGGCCAATAAACCTAGGGCTAAGCTTGCCCTTCTTCCCAAATCTCATCACGCCCTTCATAGGCGACACTCGGAGCAATACTCGCTCCCCAACCATGAAAGCTATATCTCGAACCTTACGATCTGCATAGCTCTTTTTCCTGGACTGAGCTGTACGAAGCCTATCCTGAATGATCTTGACCTTGTCCAAGGCTTCCTGAACCAAATCTGTACCCAACAACCAAGCCTCTCCCGGCTCAAACCATCCAACCGGAGACCGACACCGTCTACCATACAAAGCTTCATAAGGAGCCATCTGGATACTCGATTTATAGCTGTTATTATAGGCAAGCTCTGCTAAAGGCATGAACTGATCCCACGAACCTCCAAAGTCAATAACACAGGCTCGGAGCATATCCTCCAATATCTGAATAGTCTGCTCGGACTGTCTATCCGTCTGAGGATGAAATGTTGTGCTCAACTGCACCTGGGTGCCTAACTCTCGCTGAACTGCTTTCCAGAAACATGAGGTACACTGTGTACCTCAATCTAAAATGATAGATACCGGCACACCGTGAAGGCGAACAATTTCCCGGGTATAAATTTCAGCTAACCTCTCGGATGAATAGGTGACTACCACAGGAATGAAATGTGCTGACTTGGTCAGTCTATAACAATGACCCAAACCGCATCAAACTTCTTCCGTGTCAACGGAAGTCCAGTAACGAAGTCCATAATGATCAGCTCCCATTTCCACTCGGGAAGCTCAATTCTCTGAAATAGACTACCAGGCCTCTGATGCTCATATTTAACCTGTTGACAATTCAAACATAGTGCTACATATGCGACAATGTCCTTTTTCATTCTACGCCACCAATAATGTAGCCGCAAATCTTGATACATCTTTGCTGCGAGGGGATGAATAAAATACCGAGATTTGTGGGCCTCCTCCAGAATCAATCCTCGAAGCCCATCAACATTTGGTACACAAATTTGCCCTTGAAATCTTAAAACTCTATCAGCATCTAAGGTGACCTGCTTGGCACCTCCTCGCTGCATCATCAAACTACCAATCGCGGATACGCTCCAATAATAAAGAACGAGCGACCGTGCAAGCTAATACTCGACTAGGCTTAGAAATATCCAATCTCACAAATCGGTTGGCTAAGGCCTGAACATCCAAAGCAAGCGGCCTCTGACTGACCGAAATATAAGCAAGACTGCCCATACTGTTGACTTCCTGATCAAAGCATCGGCCACCACATTTGCTTTCCCTAGGTGATATAAAATGGTGATATCATAATCCTTCAACAATTCCAACCACCTCCTCTGCCTCAAATTCAACTCCTTCTGTTTAAACAGGTACTGAAGACTCTTGTGATCAGCGAATACTTTATATGCCATGCCATACAGATAATGCCTCCAAATCTTCAATGCGTGAACAATAGCTGCCAACTCCAAATCATGCACTAGATAGTTCTTCTCATGAATCTTCAACTGCCTCGAAGCATAGGCAATGACCTTGCCATCCTGCATTAATACTGCACCAAGCCCAATACGGGAAGCATCACAATAGACTGTATAAGGTCCCGAACCTGTGGGCAAAACCAATACCGGTGTTGTGGTTAAGGTTGCCTTGAGCTTCTGGAAACTCGCCTCACATTCATCTGACCATTCAATGTGGGCACCTTTCTGGGTCAATCTGGCTATCTGAGCTACAATAGATGAAAATCCCTCCACGAACCGTCGATAATAACCTGCTAATCCCAAGAAACTCCAGATCTCTGTAGCTGATGTTGGTCTAGGCCAGTTCTTGACTGCCTCAATCTTCTTTGGATCAACCTGAATACCCTCTGCCATCACAACATGACCCAGGAATGCAACTGAACTCAACCAGAATTTACACTTTTGAAAATTTTGCATATAGTTGACTATTTTTCAGAGTCTGAAGAGCCACTCTGAGATGCTGCGCATGCTCTTCCTGACTGGGGGAGTATATCAATATGTCATCAATGAAGACTATCACGAACAAGTCTAAATAAGGCCTGAACACTCGATTCATCAGGTCCATAAAAGCTGCTGGGGCATTTGTCAACCCAAAAGACATGATCAGAAATTCATAATGTCCGTACTGAGTGCGGAATGCTGTCTTAGGGACATCAGATGCCCTAATCTTCAACTGATGATAGCCAGATCTTAAGTCTATTTTTGAAAACACCTTGGCACCCTGAAGCTGGTCAAATAAATCATCAATTCGCGGTAGTGGATACTTATTCTTGATTGTAACCTTGTTCAATTGCCGGTAATCAATGCACCTTCTCATCAAACCATCCTTCTTCTTCACAAATAACACTGCGTACCCCACGGTGAAACACTAGGTCTAAAGAAACCCTTCTCAAGTAAATTCTGCAACTGCTCGTTCAATTCTTTTAACTCTGGCGGGGCCATGCGATATGGCGGAATAGAAATGGGCTGGGTGCCCGAAGCCAAATCAATGCAGAAATCAATATCCCTGTCGGGTGGCATACCCGGCAGATCTGAAGGGAAAATCTCAGGAAACTCATGAACCACGAGCACCGATTCGATAGATGGAACCTCAGCACTGGAATCATGAACATAGGCTAAATAGGCCAAACACCCTTTCTCGACCATACGTCGAGCCTTAACATACGAAATAACACTGTGGGTAGAATGACTAGAAATTCCCTTCCACTCTAGATGAGGTAAATTAGGCAAGGCCTAGGTCACAGTCTTGGCATGGCAATCCAGGATAGCATGATACGGAGATAGCCAGTCCATTCCTAATATGACATCGAAGTCGACCATATCTAAGAGCAAAAATCGACACGGGTCTCAAGACCCCCAATCACCACAATACAGGACTGATGAACTCGCTCGACCATAATAGAATCACCCACTGGTGTGGACACATAAACAGGAACACTAAGTAGATTACTTGGCTAAACCAGGTACGGTGCAAAATAAGACGACAGATACGAATACATAGACCCAGGTCAAATAATACTGAAGCGTTTCCTATCACAAATCAGAATATTACATGTAATGTCTGCATCTGAAGGCTCAGCCTCTGGCCTGGCTGCTAGCTGGCCTACACCTCTGGAGGTCTAAGCTCCACCTCTATGACCGCTACCTCCACCTCTATGACTTCTGCCCCCACCTCTAGCTGGCTAGGCGGGCTGTGGAACACCTGGTGCTTGAATCATAGTACGAGAACTCTGATGCTGAGAGCTGCTTGAAACTCAAGGGCAATACTTGACAATGTGTCTCGGGTCACCACAAGCATGGCAAAACCTCCACTATTACGGTTGAGCGCCCCTCAACCTCGAGCAAGCCCTCCTGAGATAACCATACTCGCCACATTCATAACATCCACGCGAATATCGTGGCTGGGGAAACTGAGATTGGCCCTGTCGACCTGAATGACCACCTGAAGTACCATGAGTGACCTGGAGAGCTGACTGAAAGGGCCTAGGAGGATGGTCTCTACCATAGGAATTTCTACCTCCAGACGAGGTATCACTGAATCTGCATGCATGACGGGGCCTATTATCCGACCCTTGGACGCCTTTCTGAAAAATGACCTCACCCCCGGCCTGAGCCACTATACCCGCCTGACGTACCACTTCTCAGGCTGGAGGAGATAATCAGACTCCTGCTACACGAACTCCGGAGCAGGTAGCTCCCAAAGTTCAAGCTCCAGTGGTTCAGCTAGCGAGTGGTACGCCTACCACAAATGATATTGAAACGGGAGCGAGTGATACACCTACCACCCGCTCCCATTTCATTTTTAGCATAGTGTATAATATATTACCGGTTAAGGAAACCAATAATAAATAATCAAATATTATATTACCGGCAAAGGAAACCAATACTCAGTGTCAAGGTTCAACAAATAAGTCTTTCATAGATTTAAATAAGAATACGAAATTTATCAATTTAAGACCCACGATCATGCTCGACACCGACGTATGGATACTCGTCACCATGCCCATACGTCGCACTCGACAAGTAGCAATTAATCAAATACGACTTAACTCCTATTCCCTCAAGCTAGGGTAGACCAAACACTTACCTCGCTTTGCTACCAATTCAAAATTTCTACAAGCCTTCGCCTCGCGAATTCGTCCGAAGCTTCAAATCTAGTTATAAACAATTCGATTCAGTCAATAAAAATTATAGGAATTAATTCCATATGAAATTCTACATTTTTCATTTAAAATCCGAAATTGCACTAAAATTCGCCCGTGAGGCCCACGTCTCGGAACCCGACAAAAATTACGGAATATGAAACCTCATCCAACCACGAGTCTAACCATACCAAAATTACTAAATTTCGATAACATTTCGACCCTCAAATCCTCAAATTAAACCAAGAGGGTTTTCAAGATTTTCCCAACTAAAATCACCAATTAAACGCCAAAACTAGTAATAGATTCGGGTAATCTAACCAAAATTAAGAACACTTACCCCGTTGTTTTCTCTGAAAATCTCCCAAAAATCACCTCTTCCCGAGCTCCAATTTGAAAAAAATGAAGAATGGGACAAAGTCCCATTTTCACCAAAATAAACGTTCTGTCCAGAAAAATTCCGGGATTGTTCATGCATTGGCACTGTTCACGGGGGACTGTTCATGGTACTGTTTAGGGGCACTGTTCACGGGGACTGTTCATGGTACTGTTTAGGGGCACTGTTCACGGTACTATTCATGGGGGACTATTCACGGGGGTACTGTTCACGGTACTGTTCACGGGTACTATTCACGGGGTACTGCTCACACAGTACTATTCATGGGTACTGTTCACGGGGTACCATTTCTACAATTTTTTTCCTAAATTTTTTCTAAGTCCGAAATCACTCCGAGACACCTCCGAAACACTCCTGAGCCCGCGGGGCTCCTAACCAAACACATACACTAACTCAACAACATCCAATGAACTTAACCGTGCGATCAAATCGCCAAAATAACATCAAAAACAATGAATTCAGCCTTAAAATCCATGATTTCTTCCAAATTTCATAAGAATTCAAATTTTCCATTTTAAGCCCGAAACACGTCAAACGACATCCGTTTTTAACCAAACTTTACAGGAAGCGCTTAAACAGCATATAAGACCTGTACCGGGCGTCGGAACCAAAATACGAGCCCGATACCATCACTTTTCAATCAAATTTTATTTTCATTTTCCTTAAACATTTTCAGAAAACAATTTCACAAAAAAATTCATTTCTCGGGCCTAGGACCTCAGAATTCGATTTCGGGCATACGCCCAAGTCCCATATTTTTCTATGGACCTTCCGAGATCGTCAAACCACGGGTCCGGGTCCGTTTACGAAAAATGTTGACCGAAGTCAAATTTACTCATTTTAATATCAAAACTTAACAAATTTTCACAGAATTTCATATTTGAGCTTCCAGCTATGCGTAAGGACTGCGCAAGCAAATCGAGGAAATTATAACTGAGGTTTTCAAGGCCTCAGAAGCTCGGAATGAATAACAAAACAAGTGATGACCCTTTGGGTTGTCACAATATGTGACTTAGGAGTGTGATCAGAATCGATTTTGGAGGTCCGGTGTAGAACTAAGCTTGAATTGGCGAAGTTAGTATTTTGGCGAATTCCGGTTGATTGGTGAGATTTTGATCCGAGGGTCGAAATGGGATTCCGAGAGTTGTTGTAGCTTTGTTAGGTGATTTTGGATGTGTGTGCAAAATTTCAGATCTTTCGAAGGTGTTTTGGTAGGGTTTTTGATCAAATGCGTATTTCGAAAGTTTTTGAGAAACTTAGGCTTGAATTCGGTGAGAATTGATGATTTTAGCGTTGTTAGATGTGTTTTGATAATTGGAACAAGTTTGAATGATGTTTTAGGATGTGTTGGTGCTTTTGGTTGAGGTCCTGGGGGCCTCGGGGTGATTTCGGATGGCTATCGGGATGAATTTTGGAGTTAGGAAATTGCTGGTTTTGCTGGTATCTGGTGTTTCTGCATATGCAGAAGAAGGGACGCATATGCGGTTCCACAGATGCGAGGGGTGAGTCGCAGGTGCGAGTTCCTGATGAAGAGGCTGTTTTCGCAGCTGCAGGCTTGAAGCCGCATCTGCGGTGACGTAGATGCGGTAGATGTGTCGCAGAAGCGAAAGGGAGAAGTCTGGGTGTTTCCGCAGAAGCTGACAGTTATCTACAAATGTGGGGTCCGCAAATACGGATGCAGGACCGCAGAATCGGTCGTGGCTTTTAAATGAAGATACGTAGAACCGAAATTTTAACCGCAGAAGCGGTAGCCGCAAATGCGGTAATGGAACCGCAGATGCGAAAATCACTGTTCTTAGAAGGGTTTTTAAAGCACATTTTGTTCTGCGAGCTTAAGTCTATTTCCACCATTTTTGATCGACCTTGAGAGCTCTTGGGAGGAATTTGAAGGGGATTCCGACTAGGTGTGATTGGAGGTGAGTTCCTTGGCCTAAATACATGAATTAATGGTAGAATCTACATGGAAATTTGTGGAAATTCATAAAAAGAGGGTAAAGCTAGGGCTTGAAAATTTGGTATTTTAAAGTGGAATTTGAGGGGTCAAATAGACTCCGATTTTGGTAATTTTGATATGTATAGACTCTTTGCGAGATAAGGAATCCGGTGATGTTAATTTTCTTATTTTACGAGAAGTGGGCCCGGGGCACGGGTTTTGCCAACTTTGTGAATTTCGATATTTTTTGAGTCTTTTCGATTGGGTTGTGTTCCCTTAGCCTATTGTAACGTATTCCTTGTGGTTTTGATCAGATTCGACGCTCGAGGAGGTTGATTTGCGAGGCAAGGGCATCGCGAGCTAGAGAATTCGCCGGTTTGAGGTGAGTAATGATTGTAAATGATATCCTGAGGGTTTGAAACACCGGATCGCACATCGTAGTGCTATATTGAGGTGACTTGCACGCCGGATAGTGGGCGTGGGGTAGAAACCATTGGGGATTGTGACTTGGTCCGTCCCGATTGATGAATTTACTGTGTATTTGACTGAAATTTACTTGTTATCATCGTTATTTGAGTTGATTGCTATATTTGGTCTTCGTGCCAACTATTTGAATCCTTCGGGGATTATTATCACTATTTCCTCACTGTTTTGACTTATTATTTGAACTCAGTCACACTGTTTCTCCACTATTATACAACTCGGCCACTTTTACTCAGATTTGAGTCTTAAATAATATTTTAAATGATAATTTGGGCTGAGCACTACTGTTTTACTAATGCCCGAGGGGCTTGTGATGATATTTTGACTGAGTGTGACCGAGGGCCGGATGTGAGAATACACTGAGTGTGGCCGAGGGCCAGATGTGAGGATACACTGAGTGATATGAGGTCGAGGGCCTGGATGTGAGCGTTTAAATTATGGATCGGGTTGCACGCCGTAGCGATACTTATATGGATCGGGCTGCACGCTGCATCGGTATATATATATATTGGATCGGACTGCACGCCGCAGTGATATAGCGCTTGGGCCGTAAGAGCCCCTCCGGAGTCTGCACCCCCACAGTGAGCGCAGTTACCCATATTGATCGAGCTGCACACCGTAGCGAGATATGGATCGGGCTGCACGCCGCAGCGAGATATGGATCGGGCTGCACGCAGCAGCGATATATGGATCGGGCTGCACGCCGCAGCAGTTATTATATGATACTATTGTGAGAGTGATCTGGGAGAGAGAGCCCGAGGGGCAGAGAGTGTTGTTGAGGGTGAGCCCGAGGGGCTGGTAGTATTTTGAGATATTGCCCGAGGGGCGGACTTTTATGTGCTCATCTTGCATATTTATTTGTCCTTTTACCTATCATACTGCGGTATTTGTGCCCGAGGGGCGGATTTTTCTGTGCTTATCAGCACTAACTGTTTTGAAATCGTTTTCGTAACTATTGAAAAGATCATTTTCAAAAGAGATTTAAACTGAGCCAAGATGTTTCCAAAGATTTCACAGCCTTACTGTTTTTCTCAATAGATTGTACCCTGATTATATATAGCATGATGGTTTGCTTTATATGATTTCTTACTGCTCAGTTATTATTTACTTTTGTTACTCACTGAGTTGGAGTACTCACTTTACTCCCTGCACCTCGTGTGCAGATGCAGGTATTTGTTCACCCGGTAGCGGGTTTCAGCTGATCAGAGACTAATTTAATGGAGATTAGCGAGGTGACTGCCAGCGTTTGCAGCACCGCATGTTCTTCCCTTGTTTTAACAGTCCTACTTGTATATTTTAGACTTGTAGTGGCAGTTATATTCTGATAGATGCTCGTGATTTGTGACACCCCGATTAGGGCTGTGTTGGGTGGTAAATTTCGTTAATTAATATTTGTAAGTCATATTTTGCTGTTCATTTATGCTTAACTATTTTTGAAAGATACGAGTTGGGTTGGTTGGCTGGCCTTGTCTTCACGAGAGGTGTCATCACGACCAGTGCCGGGGTTTGAGTCGTGACAAGTTGGTATTAGAGCCTAGGTTACTGTCACGACCCATTTTCCATAACAGGTCATGATGGCGCCCGACACCATTTGTCAGGCCAGCCAACGCGGAAGTATAATTAAATTCTCATTTTACCTTTGCCAAAAACAATTATAATAGATTTTCACCAATTTGAAGTTATAAACCAGTAAAGATAAATAAAATGTAGGGACAGTTATACAACCCAAATAATGTCTACCACTGTGTGTGCCAGAACCTGGTGTCACAAGCTACGGGCAACTAGTAGAATATGCACAAAAGAATAATACTCTATCCTACTGTCTGAATCAGGATAGACAGAAATAACAAAAAATACAAGGAAGACTTCTTCGGCTACGGATTGGCAAGAAGGGAATGCAGCTCACCGTAGAAGTCCCAGATATGCTCACTGATATGCACCAGAATGATGTCCGGATCCACCTGCCTCAAATCCTGTACATTTAAGTACAAAAGTGTAGCATGAGTACATAAACAACATGTACCCAGTAAGTATCCCGTCTAATCTCGAAGAAGTAGAGACGGGAGGTCGACTCGATACTTACTAAGGTCAATTAAAA
>MU743025.1:42831-57400 GCA_026770625.1 Nicotiana glauca
TCCCCGCATTTAGCAACAAACACTCAACCATTAATCCTAAGGGGACAATTCCCTCTTACGAGGTTAGAAAGGAGACTCACCTTGCTCCAAGGTGCACTTCCAAGTTCCAAGAACGAGCCCAAGTCTTTAAATTCGAAGCCGAACAATTCTCAAACTAATCAAACGAAGTAAGAACTAGTCAATAAAGGCCCACAAGGTTGAATTCTAGCTATTTAAGTGATTTCCCAACCTTTCCCACAAGTTTCCTAAATTCCGGCCCCGGGCCCACGTGCCCGGATTCCGAGAGTTTTCGAAGGAAGTTTTTATCTATCACCTAAGGATCACAAATATATGATTTCTAGTTCATTACATGGAAAATTACATGATTTAATCTTAGTTTTTATTAAACCCTAGGTCTAGCTCTAACCCCTTGATTTTACTTAATTTTTAGTGTTAAATCTACCTAATGTTTATGTATTTGAACTAAAAGTGAGTGGGGATTACTTACCTTGCAATGTTATGTTGATACCCCCTCTTCGGAATCACCAAAATCGCCTAAGTGTTGGATGAGAAGTGATAGAAATGGCTTTGGGTTCGACTTAAATGAACCCTTCTGCCTAGCTGTTTCCGCTTCTGCGGTCCTGCATCGGCGGAATTTGAGCCGCTTCTGCGGTTCCAAGCAAAATGGGCAAGACAGCTTCTGCGGTCCACGGTTCGCAAAGGCGGGACCGCTTCTACGGTCCTAAGGCCGCTTCTGCGGTTCTCCCACACCTGAGCCCTTTTCGCTTCAGCGATCTGTCGACCGCTTCTGCATTCCCGGTTCTGCGGTCCAAGAGTCACAGAAGTGGTTATGATAGAAGCAGCAGTTCTTGGTTCTTTTCAAATTCTAACTTCACTCGAACCTCGACCATTTGACGCTCGGGGCTCCCGAGCCCTGCCCGAATACACCGACAAGTTTGAAATCACAAGGCGGACCTACTCGAACCCTCGAAACACTCAAAACAACACTAAATCGAGGAATCAACCCCAAAACCAAATGGATCAAATCATTAAATCTTCAAGTTCTAAATTTCCTTCTAACGAGTCAAAACGTCCTTAAACTACTCGGATTGACACCGAATTTTATGGGTAAGTCTTAACTGATATTTCAGACCTGTACCAAGTTTCGAATCTAAAATCTGAGCCCGATACCTAGGAAATCGATAATTGTTTAGTTTATTTAATTCCTTAAAACTCTAAGTTAACAATTTCACAGAAAAATTCACTACTCGGGCTAGGGACTTCGAAATTTGATTCCGGGCATATGCCCAAGTCCCATATTTTCTCACGGACCCTCAGAAATTGCCGAATCACGATTCCGGGTCCGTTTCCCCAAAATGTTGACCGAGGTCAAACTTGGCCTTTTTAAAGAGACTTAAAGAAGCAACTAGGCTTATTCTTGCTCAAAACTCTTCTAACTTCCGAACTACCCATCCCCGAAAGTCATAAATTAGCTAAAGCAAGTGCGGAAAGTATTATTTAAGGGAACGGGGTTCGAAAATGCAAAACGACCAGTCGGGTCGCTGCATGCTCCACTTCTTAAACAATCGTTCATCCTCGAACGGACATAGAAAAGTACCTGGACTGCTGAATAAATGGGGATATCGGCTCCGCATGTCCTCCTCGGACTCCCAGGTCACCTCCTCGACTGGTTGGCCCTTCCACTGGACTCTTACCGCAGAAATCCTCTTGAACCTCAACTTGCGATCCTGCCTATCAACAATGGCAACTGGCTCCTCCTCGTAGCCCAAGCTCTCATCTAACTAAATAGTGCTGAAATCCAACACATGTGAATAGTCAGCATGATACTTCCGAAGCATCGATATATGGAAAACTGGATGAACTCCTGATAAACTGGGAGGTAAAGCAAGCTCATAGGCAACCTCTCCAACTCGCCTCAACACCTCAAAGGGACCAATAAACCTTGGGCTCAGCTTGCCCTTCTTCCCGAACCTCATAATGCCCTTCATTTGCGAGACTTTCAAGAGAACCTTCTCGCCAATCATGAATGATACATCACGCGCCTTCTGATCCGAGTAGCTCTTCTGTTTGGACTAGGTTGTGCGAAGCCTCTCCTGAATCAAATTTATCTTATCTAAGGCATCCTGTACCAAATCTGTACCAAGTAACTTAGCCTCATCAGGCTCAAACAATCCGATAGGAGAACGACAATGCCGACCATACAATGCCTCATATGAAGCCATCTCTATGCTGGATTGATAGTTGTTATTATATGCAAACTCTATCAAGGGTAAGAACTGATCCCACTGCCCTCCAAAGTCAATCACACATGCTCTAAGAATATCCTCTAAAATCTGAATTGTCCGCTCCGACTGCCCATCGGTCTGAGGATGGAATGTCGTGCTAAGCTCTACGCGGGTCCCCAACTCACTCTGGACAGCTCTTCAGAAATGGGAAGTGAACTGAGGGCCTCTATATGATATGATGGAGACCAGCACACCGTGCAACCTCACTATCTCCTGAATGTAAATCTGGGCATATCTCTCCGTCGTATAAGTAGTCACCATTGGGATGAAGTGGGCCGACTTGGACAATCTATCCATAATAACCCACACTAAATCAACCTTCCGCTGAGTCTGTGGTAACCCAACCACGAAATCCATGGTGATGCGCTCCCATTTACACTCCGGAATTGGCATCTATTGAAGTAGGCCGCCTGGCCTCTGGTGCTCATATTTGACCTGCTAGCAATTCAAACATCTAGCAACATACTCCACTATGTCCTTCTTCATCCTCCGCCACCAGTAGTGCTGTCTCAAGTCACGATACATCTTCGTGGCACCCGGATGAATGGAGTACCTCGAACTGTGGGCCTCCTCTAGAATCCTCTCTCGCAAGCCATCAACATTAGGAACACATACACGGCCCTGAAGCCGTAACACACCATCCTCGCCAATAGAAATCTCCTTGGCACCTCCCTGAAGTACTGTCTCTCTGAGAGTTGCCAAATGTGGATCATCGAACTGTCGGGCCTTAATCTGCTCCAATAACGAAGACTGAGCAACCACACATGCTAGAACTCGGCTGGGCTCTAAAATGTCCAATCTCACAAGTCTGTTAGCTAAAGACTGAACCAAAGCTAATGGTCTCATCTCAGCAGGAATGAATGCCAAGCTACCCATACTCTCTGCCTTCCTACTCAAGGCGTCTGCTACCACATTTGCCTTGCCTGGATGATAAAGAATGGTAATGTCATAATCCTTCAGTAACTCAAGCCACCTGCGCTACCTCAAATTAAGATCCCTCTGCTTGAACAAATGCTGCAAGCTGTGATAGTCTGTATAAACCTAACATGACACTCCATATAAATAATGCCTCCATATCTTAAGAGCATGAACAATCACCGCCAACTCTAGATCGTGCACAGGGTAATTCTTCTCATGAACCTTCAGCTGACGTGAAGCATAAGAAATAACTCGTCCCCCCTGTATTAATACACATCACAAACCAATGCGGGAAGCATCGTAATATACCGTATACATCCCTGAATCGGAAGGGAATACAAGAATTGGTGTCGGGGTCAAAGCCGTCTTGAGCTTCTGGAAGCTCTCCTCACAATCATCGGACCAACAAAATGGGGCACCCTTTTGGGTCAATCTGGTCAGAGGTGATGCAATAGATGAAAAGCCCTGCACGAATCGTCGGTAGTAACCTGCTAACCCCAAGAAGCTCCTGATCTCGGTCATGGAAGTAGGACGTGGCCAACTCTAAACTGCCCCAATCTTCTTGGGATCTACTTTAATACCCTCTCCTGACACTACATGCCCCAAGAATGCCACTAACTCTAGCCAAAAATCACACTTGGAGAACTTAGCATAAAGTTGCTGCTCTCGCAAGGTCTGAAGCACTACTCTCAAATGATGCTCATGCTCCCCTAGGCTACATGAGTATATCAAGATGTCATCAATGAAGACGATGACAAAAGAATCAATATAAGGCCTGAACACCCTATTCATTAGGTCCATAAATGTCGCTGAAGCATTAGTCAAGCCAAAGGACATCACCAGAAACTCGTAGTGGCCATACCTAGTCCTAAATGCAGTCTACGGAACATTTGAATCCCAAATCTTCAGCTGATGATACCCTGACCTCAAGTCAATCTTAGAGAACACCCTAGCACCCTGTAGCTGGTCAAACAAATCATCAATACGGGGCAATGGATACTTGTTCTTGATGGTGACTTTGTTCAACTGGCAGTAATCAATGCACATCCGCATAGTCCCATCCTTCTTCTTCACAAATAGCACTGGTGCACCCCAAGGCAATGCACTGGGCCTAACAAACCCCTTTGCTAACAACTCCTCCAATTGCTCTTTCAGCTCCTTAGGAGCCATACGATATGGTGGGATAGATATAGGCTGAGTGCCTGGAGCCAAATCAATATAGAAATCAATGTCATGATCCGGAGGCATGCCAGGAAGATCAAAAGGAAAAACATCAACAAACTCTCGGACTACTGGCACTGAATCAATCGTCGGAGACTCTTTGGTGGTGTCTCGCACATAAGATAAATAAGCCAAACACCCTTTCTCGACCATGAGTTGATCCCTTAAGAAAGAAATAACCCTGCTAGGTGTATCAACTGTGGAACCCTTCCACTCCAACCTCGGCAACCCTGGCATCACTAGTGAAACAGTCTTGGCATGGCAATCTAGAACGGCGTGATATGGAGATAGCCAATCCATGCCCAGGATAACCTCAAAATCAATCATATCGAGTAATAGAAGATCTGGCCTAGTCTCAAAACCACAGAAAGTAACCACACATGACCGGTAAATCCGGTTCACAACCATAGAATCACCCACAAGAGTGGACACACGAACAGGAACACCCAAAGGCTTAGGAGAAATAGCCAGGAAACGAGCAAACAAAGATGATTCATAAGAATAAGTAGACCCTGGATCAAATAATACCGATGCATCTCTACCGCTGACGGAGATAATACCTGTGATGAAGGCATCTAAGGCCAATGCATCCGGCCTGGCTGGAAGAGCATAGAATCTAGCTGGAGCACCAGCTGTCTGGCCTCCACCTAACTAAGGAGTAGCTGGCTGAACTCTCCTTGTCTGGCCTCCACCTCTGGATCGGCCTCTACCACTATGCCCTCCACCTCTAGGTGGCTGGGCCGCTGGAGTTGGAGTCGTGGGCTACTGCCCCTGCTGTACTGCCTTGCCCCTAAGCCTGGGGCAGTGTCTCCTCATGTGGCCTGTGTCACCGCACTCAAAACAATGTGGTGCGGTGACCTGCTGCCCTGATGACTGTCCCTGATGACTCGAAGACCCCGTGGGAGGAGCCTGGATAGCCGGTGGGCGATATGAAGTCTCCGGCGTAGCACTGAAGTAGGGATCGGAAGAACTCTGAGGACCTGAATACCCACTGGAAGAACCCTGAATAGCTGGTAGGCGGTAGGAACTCTCTGGCATGGCACTGAAATAGGGGCATGCTGGAGCACCCTGGGCGGGAGGTGGTGGTGCTGAAGATGGGGGCCTACTGGGCTGACCCCTCCCATACTAACCTCTGCCCCTAGCTGGGGCACCTCTAAACACTCAAAAGAATCTAGCGCTCTTATCCTGCTGTATCTGCTCCCTACCCCTCTGATGATATCCCTCAATCCGACGAGCAATCTCGACCACAAGCTGATAATCTGTGCCCATCTCCACCTTTCGGGCCATACCCGATCGAATACTGGGCTGCAATCCGGCGACAAACCTCTGCACTCTCTCTGCATACGTAGGGAGTATCATAAGTGCATGGCGAGATAACTCAGAAAACCTCGCCTTATAGTCGGTCACCGACATCTGACCCTACTTAAGGTGCTCAAACTGATATCGCAGCTCTTCCCTCTCAGAGGGCAGAATATACCTGTCCAGGAACAACTGTACGAACGGACCCCAAGTGATGGGAGGAGAACCGGAGGGCCTACTAAGAACATAGGACTGCCACCATCTATGGGCCCTACCCTCAAGCTAAAAAGTATTGAAGTCGACTCCATGGGACTCCAATATCCTCATAGCGTGCAGTCTGTCCCTGCACCTATCGATGAAATCCTGGACGTCCTCACGACGCTCACCTCCAAAGACTGGAGGGTGAATTCTGGTCCATCTGTCTAGTAACTTATGCAGATCGAACTCCACAACTGGACTAGGCTGGGGTACCGCTGCAGAAACTGGCTGACCCCCCTCTGCGGGTAGTGCACCCGGAGTCTGATATACCGCGATTGCAAGTACTGGAGGCTGAGCAGTAGGGGTCTGTGCTCCCCCTCCTGCCTGTGAAACAGCTGGGTCTACTGGAAATAAATCATCCTGAGTCATGATGTCCATGAACAGAAGCATACGGCCCATGACCTCCTGAAATCCCGGCGTAGTCATGAAATCTGCCGGAGTAGACACAGCTATGGGCACCTCGCCCTGCTCCTTAATGGTGGGATCCCTCGCAGGGTCTGCTAGTGGTGCAACTGGAATAGCTCTGGGACGCCCTCGTCCCCTACCATGGGCCGGTGCCCTCCCCCGGCCTCTACCTCGGCCTCTAACAGTGGGGGGAGCAGCTCCTCCCGGGTCCGGAACATCGGCGGTACAAGTCCTCACCATCTGTGAGAGAATAGAAGAGGAAATTTAGTACACTGACCACTGCGCGATGGAAAATGAATAAAGAGTAGTCTTTCCTAACACCCTATAGCCTCTCGAAGATAAATACAGACATCTCCGTACCGATCTACAAGACTCTATTAGGTTTGCCCGTAACTTGTGAGACCTACGTGAATCTAGTGCTCTGATACCATGTTGTCACGACCCATTTTCCATAATAGGTCATGATGGCGCCCGACACCATTTGTCAGGCCAGCCAATGCGAAAGTATAATTAAATTCTCATTTTACCTTTGCCAAAAACCATTATAATAAATTTTCACCAATTTGAAGTTATAAACCAGTAAAGATAAATAAAATGTAGGGACAGTTATACAACCCAAATAACGTCTACCACTGTGTGTGTCAGAACCTAGTGGCACAAGCTACGGGTAACTAGTAGAATATGCACAAAAGAATAATACTCTATCCCACTGTCTGAATCAGGATAGACAGAAATAACAAAAAATACAAGGAAGACTTCTTCGGCAGCGGATCGGCAAGAAGGGAATGCAGCTCACCGTAGAAGTCCCAGATGCGCTCACTGATATGCACCAGAATGATGTCCGGATCCACCTGCCTCAAATCCTGTACATTTAAGTACAGAAGTGTATCATGAGTACATAAACAATATGTACCCAGTAAGTATCCCGTCTAATCTCGAAGAAGTGGAGACGGGAGGTCGACTCGATACTTACTAAGGTCAATTAAAATATATATATATAAGTATGATGAGTTCAAATCATGGAATTTACAAGCATCGATAGTTTCATGACAAGTGGTATAAGTCAAGAAATCTACAACATCAAGTTTACAGTTTAACATGCGCACATAATACCGAGGCGACGCCCGAACCATCAGAAATAAATTGTGCACTTGCCGAGAGTCGACGGCGCGCCTATAGATGCATCTATTCATACCGAGGCGTTCGTCCTGATCCGCAAATAAGGATGAAATATCAAGTTCACACACATGGCACATAAATGGTCAAAAATACCAAACCAAACTTAATTAACTATACAAGTATGCTCATATCCCCTTTTTAAGTCTCTAGTACACACTAGGTGTTCATAACGACAAGTTAATATAAGAGATATATTTAATAGGCATATTGTAGGTCCTAAGCTACCCGGACATTTAACATAGTAGTAGCTATGCACGGGCTCTCGTCACCTAACATATGCGTAGTCCCCGCATTTAGCAACAAACACTCAACCATTAATCCTATGGGGACAATTCCCTCTTACGAGGTTAAAAAGGAGACTCACCTCGCTCCAAGGTGCACTTCCAAGTTCCAAGAATGAGCCCAAGTCTTTAAATTCGAAGCCGAACAATTCTCAAACTAATCAAACGAAGTAAGAACTAGTCAATAAAGGCTCACAAGGTTGAATTCTAACTATTTAAGTGATTTCCCAACCTTTCCCACAAGTTTCCTAAATTTCGTCCCCGGGCCCACGTGCCCGGATTCCGAGATATTTCGAAGGAAGTTGTTCTCTATCACCTAAGGATCACAGATATATGATTTCTAGTTCATTACATGGAAAATTACATGATTTAATCTTAGTTTTATTAAACCCTAGGTCTAGCTCTAACCCCTTGATTTTACTTAATTTTTAGTGTTAAATCTACCTAATTTTTACGTATTTGAACTAAAAGTGAGTGGGGATTACATACCTTGCAATGTTATGTTGAAACCCCCTCTTTGGAATCACCAAAATCGCCTAAGTGTTGGATGAGAAATGATAGAAATGGCTTTGGGTTCGAATTAAATAAACCCTTCTGCCCAGCTGTTTCTGCTTCTGCGGTCCCGCATCGGCGGAATTTGAGCCGCTTCTGCGGTTCCAAGCAAAATGGGCAAGACTGCTTCTGCGGTCCACGGTTCGCAAAGGGGGGACCGCTTCGACGGTCCCAAGGCCGCTTCTGCGGTTCTCCCACACCTGAGCCCTTTTTGCTTCTGCGATCTGTCGACCACTTCTGTGTTCCCGCTTCTGCGGTCCAAGAGCCGCAGAAGCAGTTATGACAGAAGCAGCAGTTCTTGGTTTTTTTCAAATTCTAACTTCACTTGAATTTGACGCTCGAGGCTCCCGAGCCCCGCCCGAATACACCGACAAGTCTGAAATCACGAGGCGGACCTACTCGAACCCTCGAAACACTCAAAACAATGCTAAATCGAGGAATCAACCCCAAAAGCAAATGGATCAAATCATTGAATCTTCAAGTTCTAAATTTCCTTCTAACGGGTAAAAACGCCCTTAAACTACTCGAATTGACACCGAATTTTATTGGTAAGTCTTGACTGATATTTCAGACCTCTACCAAGTTTCGGAACTAAAATCCGAGCGCGATACCTAGGAAATCAATGATTATTTAGTTTATTTAATTCCTTAAAACTCTAAGTTAACAATTTCACAGAAAAATTCACTACTCGGGCTAGGGACTTCGGAATTCGATTCCGGGCATATGCGCAAGTCCCATATTTTCTCACGGACCCTCAGAAATTACCGAATCACGATTCCGGGTCCGTTTCCCCAAAATGTTGACCGAGGTCAAACTTGGCCTTTTTAAAGAGACTTAAAGAAGCAACTAGGCTTATTCTTGCTCAAAACTCTTCTAACTTCCGAACTACCCATCCCCGCAAGTCATAAATTAGCTAAAGCAAGTGCGGAAAGTATTATTTAAGGGAACGGGGTTCGAAAATGCAAAACGACCAATTGAGTCGTTACAATTACTAGGTCTTACGAGTTATGAGTAGGTTTAGTAGAATCTCGCGGATCGGTACGGAGACGTCTGTATTTATCCTCGAGAGGCTACGGACCCTTTAGGAAAACTTCACGTTCTTGGAATTCTTATCGTGCATCCTTGATTCAGCTTGAAATGTAACTCTTGAAATTTCCTTCCACGCGTTCGTGAGCGCACATGAGCGCTCAGTATCAGATGTGCCTTGATGGCTTGTGATTCCCCGATCGAGGGGCGAGATGTAATCTCTGTGAGTTTATGATGAGCCAGTTTGGAGAACTTGAGGCTGGATCTTTTCCTATGGCCTGAGCACCGAGTTGCTAATTGTGTGAGCAAGTGTTTTGAACTTATATGTTCGGTATCGTCCCTATTAGCGGGAATGGCTGTTGGATATCCATGTGATGAGTATGTTAGTACTGCGAGATGTATCTATATGACTTGGTAGTGATGAAAAAGTCTGATGGATAATAGATGAACTGTTAAGTGTTCGTTTCCTATTGTGATTTGATGTGTAGCCCGAATTATGGGCGCGTGAAGGATCGTTTCGTGTCTCTTAGTTGGGGAGTGAAGTGAATTTCATGTGGTGGTATGAGTTCAGACCTAGGAAGACTAAATGATTGTCTAATGTGTATGATGGTGGAAGGTATGCAGAAATGTTAAATTGAGGCGAAGCAGGTGGGTTATCTTCTACAGAGTGTTCTTAAGTGGTATGATCCTTATGTGTATGTTAGAAGGTCTCATGTGTAATTGAGGGGTACGTGTTGAAAATTTGAAATTTTGGGTCGCTTAAGAGAGTGGACTCAACTGATGTGGGGATGAATGCGAGATTTGCAGAGGATTACAGTACTAGATGATCTGTGTTTTCACAAACTTGTAAATGATTTGAGTTTAATCTCACTATGGTATTGTGGAATCATTAGAGTAAAAGTGTTATGAGTTGTTGAGTGTGTCTTGATATATGTCTTCGATCCAAGTGGGGGAGTCTGCGGTGAGCAGTTGATTGCACGGTTAGGCGCTATGTTAGTTCCAGTTTGGGGCATGCGAGTGCACTAGCTATGGCTAGAGTAAAAGAAAATTTTGGCAAAGGTTATATTATGTTCCATAGGGTATGAGAATCACAAAATGTCTAGAGTTGTTATTGGTAAAGAATGCTCGGTGCATAGAGCAGGAATTTGCTTGGTTGTATCGGGATGAGGATCTCATTTTGCGGTATCGGAGTGCCAATAAGGCACGAGTGGTTCTGTTCGTTAGGTCAGGTAATTTATAGTTTGAATGAGAGTGAATGACTGTCGAGAATGGTTCTAATGTGTTCAAGATTATACAGGGAACAATCGGGTATCTTAAGGTTGTGCATGTGGTTAGAGATTGTGTTTTCATTGGAAGAGGCAAGACTTGTGGTATTTTTATCTTAATTATGGGATTCTATGTATCAGTATCAGGAAAGTAAAGGTAACGGATTTAGATTCTCAGGAAGTTCTTCAGCGTAGATTATTTGGGGAATGTGGTGTTTTTGGGAATATTTGAGAGAGTGTTCAGTAGCTCATGGGTTTGAGACAATGTGGTCTTATGCTTAGGTCTCATGTGGCAAGCCTGGGTAGAGGCATTGTGGTGCTACAACAAGAGGGGATATCAAGTTGAAAATGAATCAGAAGTAAATCTAGATAAATGAAGTAGCTTGTTAGTAGACCGAATCGGTATGGAAAGGATATGATTAATTCTTTATATGTGTTCGAGGTAATGAGTGCGTACAGGTATTTTGCAGCAAAGCTATTGAGTTCTGACGGCATGCTTAGCTTGGTCTAGTTAGAAAGATTCAGTTCTGGCAGTTTAGTTGTGCAAATGAAATTGGGAGAGAGTTCTTGTTGGGTTTTACTGTGGTTTGGAGATGTATATTTTCTATGGGCATGCGGAGCATGGGATGTGTAATGATTTTCTTTCGAATGGGATCAGTGGAAGTTCTTGGCTAGACGAGTTACAGTTCAGTTCTGAAAAGAAGTTCATAAAATTCTAAGGTGTAGCCTCAAGTAATCAAGGAAATGGTACTGTTAATTGGAAGTGATTTGACGAGAGTAATTGTCTCGGAAAAGGGTAATGTGATTAAACTGATAATACTTCGGTAGTATTGCGGCACTTTCTTGTTGGGTCGACTGGTGGTATTCGTGTTTGCTTGGTGGCATAGGAAATTTCAAAGTATCTATCATGGAGCGACGGGGTATTTAAGGTGAGGTATGCGTTCGGATGGAAAAATTGGGACCAGGTATGATGATTCATGTGCTATATGGAGTTGGAGACTGGGAGTTATCATGTACAGGCTATATCATGGTTGTGGATCGTGTGTATTCGGCACTGTTTAGCAACAATCGGGATTTGGGGGCTCGAGTAGATCCTCATTTACTGGTATGTTAGATTTTGGATGTGATGTTGAAATTCAGACTGGTTGTCTTAGTGTTAGGTGATTCTGAACTATTGTGCTACGGGATATGCCGGAAATGCCACGGGTTGAGTAGCGAGGGGCATCGGATTATGTTCTAGCAGAGTGGTTTGTATTTCAAGGACCAGCGGATGGCTGGGGAGGGCTACTTTTCTTAATTGGGCCTTCGTGATGGATGTCAGTGCAGAGGTTTCTACCATTGATTCAGTTCCGGAGTTAAGGGAACTTTCAGATGTATTTCTTATGGCCGGACATGTTGCCAAATGAGGTAGTGTATTTTGGTATTGATTTGGTGCTGGGCACCGTATCGTATGGCTCAGGTAGGAGCTGTAGTAGTGGAAGGAGCAACTTCAGGCTTCCTTGATAATGAGTTCGTTGGCAGGTCAATGTGGATGCGTGTTCTAGCTTGAGTGGGCCTGGTTGACCCCGAAACTTTATTGTTGAGGGATAGGTTGGTTTGATCGTTAGTAAGCTTGTTAGTGATCTGGGGAGATCTATGAGTTGCTTTTGTGCTACGAGATGTTATGATTTGTTGGTTATGGGCACACGTGGTGTGGTTCTATTGGGGATTCATAGTGAAAGTCGAGCGGGAAGAGTAATGTTGCTCGGTAAATGGAGTATTGGTTGTGACCTATCGGGTTGCGTGGCATATGTTATTTGTCTCACTGTGGGTGTATGAATTGCTTTGGTTCCAGACATCAAATTGTGCGCGGCTATCGATTTTGGGCATAGTGACTTGAGGTGTTTCATGTGTAACAGTATTTGGATAGGATCGCGCATTGTAGCGAGGCATGTGGAGATATGACCTTTCGGAATAGATTCAGGTGTTCTATTTCTATGATGTGAGACGGGGTCTCAGCCTTGTATTGTGATAGTACTGATGAGCTTGGGGTACAACTCTTTCGTTTGAGTCATTTTTCATGATTTGAGTATGTTCAGACCGAATCTTATTGGTGCGCGTATTATGCAAGTTGTGGCTTAGGCCTGTATTGAGGTGTCATATCACCATAGTGGTGTGTTGGATTCGAGGTGATCATTGGGGTCACTAATGAATACGAACGGATTTGATTTCAGTTTGTTGGAGGGATAATATCGAGGTTCGGCTCAAAATCTATTGTGGTATTAGTCAAAAGGGAAGTGGCTTCATGAATGGTTGATCTGAGAAATGGTTACGGTTTATTGTGTGTTTCATTCATTGTAGGCAGTGTATGAAAGTGTTGGAATAAGACCTTAGTTGATAAGAGGTTTTCTACCAGTATTCGGGTGTTGTGGGCAACTGCTATGAATAGAAGTTATCGTTTCGAGTGTTTGGGTTATGTAGAATATCATATGATTGCACCTCAGGTTGCAGGTATGGGTTGTTACAGCTGGTTCGGGCTTATTCTGAGTATAGAGGTGAGGTTCTGATCTTGAGTGTGATTTCGAAAAGTGCAATGTGGTTCTATGGTTTATGGACTAGATGTATTGTAAAATTTCAGTTATGTTGTGTTATCGGACCTATGAGAGATAGGGTGACATGGGATCACCCCCGGGTGTATGCTTGGTAAGGTCATTCAGCTATTCGTTGGCTTCTAGGACAACTTTAGGTACGCTCGAGGACGAGCGTTTGTTTAAGTTGGGGAGGATGTGACGACCTGACCTGTCGTCTCATGAGTTACCACTCTGTTTCCCCCATTTTATGCTTCTTCATGTTTCATTATCGGAATTTGGTGTGCTAGAGTTGATTTGGATTGGTTTTGGTAGGAAATGAGACACTTAGTCTCTTTGAGGAAGGTTTGGTTTGGAAACAAAAAGTCAACCGGATGTTGACTTATGAGTTATAAGGCTCGGATGCGATTTTCGGTGATTTGGTTAGCTTCGGGGGATGATTTGTGACTTAGGAGTGTGATCGGAATCGATTTTGGAGGTCCGGTGTAGAATTAGGCTTGAATTGGCGAAGTTAGTATTTTGGCGAATTCTGGTTGATAGATGAGATTTTGATCCGAGGGTCAGAATGGGATTCCGAGAGTTGCTGTAGCTTCGTTAGGTGATTTTGGATGTGTGTGCAAAATTTCAGATCATTCGGAGGTGTTTTGGTCGGGTTTTTGATCAGATGCGTATTTCGGAAGTTTTTGAGAAACTTAGGCTTGAATTCGGTGAGAATTGATGATTTTAGCATTGTTAGATGTGTTTTAATGATCAGAACAAGTTTGAATGATGTTTTAGGATGTGTTGGTGCTTTTGGTTGAGGACCCGGGGGCCTTGGGGTGATTTCGGATGGCCATCGGGATGAATTTTGGAGTTAGGAAATTGATGGTTTTGCTGGTATCTGGTGTTTCCGCATCTGCGGAAGAAGGGACGCATATGCGGTTCCGCAGATGCGAGGGGTGAGTTGCAGGTGCGAGTTCCTGAGGAAGGGGCTGTTTCCGCAGGTGCGGGCTTGAAGCCGCATCTGCGGTGACGTAGATGCGGTAGATGTGTCGTAGAAGCGAAAGGGAGAAGTCTGGGTGTTTTCACAGAAGCAGACAATTATCTGCAAATGCGGGGTCCGCAAATGCGGATACAGGACCGCAGAAGCGGTCGTGGCTTTTAAATGAAGATCCGCAGAAGCGGAATTTTAACCGCTGAAGCGGTAGCCGCAAATGCGGTAATGGAACCGCAGATGCGAAAATCACTGTTCTCAGAAGGGTTTTTAAAGCTCATTTTGTTCCGCGAGCTTAAGTCCATTTCCACCATTTTTGATCGACCTTGAGAGCTCTTGG
>MU743025.1:64840-75395 GCA_026770625.1 Nicotiana glauca
TTTACCAGTTCTTACTTCGTTTGATTAGTTTGGGATCGTTCGGCTTCGAATTAAGGAATTGGGCTTGTTCTTGGACTTTGGGAGTGCACTTTGGAGCAAGGTGAGTCTCCTTTCTAACCTTGTAAGAGGGAATTGTCCCCATAGGATTTTAAATGAGTAATTGTTGCTAAATGCGGGGGCTACATACGTACTAGGTGACGAGAGTCCGTGCGTAGCTACTATATGATAAATTTTTGGGTAGTTTAGGACCCACGTCATGTCTAATTGGGTAATATTTCTTATTTTCAATTGCCAATATGATCACTATGATTTGCTAGATACTTGAGGAAATGAAAGGGAACATATGAGTTTGTTGAGCCTTGGTAGGAATTCCCTTGTATGTAATTGAGCCTTATGTGCCTTTCTTGATATTTTCTTGATGATTATGGATCGGGTCGATCTCCTCGGTGATAATAGATGCATCTATGGTTCGGGCCGCTCGATCCTCAGCAGTGCACAATTTATTTTCTGTTGGAGCGGGTCGTCGACCTCGGCATGACTGTGCATGATTGTGCATGATTGATATGTTTACATTTAGTTTATGGCATGATCACTCATTTAATATGAAAAAGGGAAAACTGGTAATTTAAGTATGACAAGAACATGAATATGACTCTTTTATTAAACCTGTGTTATTGGAAATCCTTTATGTTGTATATCTCACTTTATCATATTATTTTATCTTGACCTTAGTAAGTATCAAGTCGACCTCTCGTCTCTACTTCTTCGAGATTAAACGGGATACTTACTGAGTACATTTGGTTTATGTACTCATGCTACAGTTCTGTACTTAAATGTACAGGATTTGAGGCAGGTGGATCTAGACATCATCTTGGTGCGCATCAGTGAGCACACTTAGGGACTTCTACGATGAGCTGCTTCTCTTTCATGCCGATCCGCAGCCGAAGAAGTCCTTTCTTGTACTTTTTGTTTCTGTCTATCCTTGTTCAGACACTAGGATAGTATATTATTCTTTTGTGTATATTCTACTAGTCGCCCATAGCTTGTGATACCAAGTTCTGGCACACACAATAGTAGACATCTATTTTGGGATTGTATCGCTATTTTAGCACTTTATGATCTTTACTGGTCTTATCTTTGAATTCAAAAATCTAGTATAACTATCTTGGCTAAAATAAAATGAGAACTTAATCACATTTCCGCATCGGCTGGCCTGACAATGGTGTTAGGCGCCATCATGACCTATTATGGAAAATGGGTCGTGACAACATGGTATCAGAGCACTAGGTTGTAGGTCTCACGAGTTATGGGCGAACCTAATAGAGTCTTGCAGATCGGTATAGAGACGTCTGTATTTATCTTCGAGAGGCTATAGGGTGTTAGGAAAGACTACTCTTTATTCATTTTCCATCGTGTAGTGGCCAGTGTACTAAGTTTCCTCTTCTATTCTCTCACAGATGGTGAGGACTCGTACCGCTGACGTTTCGGACCCGGGAGGAGCTGCTCTCCCCATTTCTAGAGGCCGAGGGAGAGGCCGAGAGAGGGCACCAGCCCGTGGTAGGGGACGCGGGCTTCCCAGAGCTATTCCAGATGCACCACCACGAGGTCCTATGAGGGATCCCATTGTTGAGGAGCAGGGCGAGGTGCCCGCAGCTGTGCCTACTCCGGTGGATTTCATGACTGCACCGGGAATTCAGGAGGTCATGGGCCGTATGCTTCGGTTCATGGACACCATGACTCAGGCTGGTTTATTTCCAGAAAATCCAGCTACCTCACAGGCGGGAGGGAGAGCACAGACCCCTACCGCATAGGCTCCAGGTCATACAGCCGCAGTTTATCATACTTCGGGTGCACTACCCGCGGATGGGGTTCAGCCAGTTGCTGCAGCGGCACCCCAGCCCAGGCCAGCTGTGGACGGCGATCCGCAGAAATTGTTAGACAGATGGACCAGGTTGCACCCTCCAGTCTTCGGGGGTAAGCGTCATGAGGATGCCAGGATTTCATTGACAGGTGCAGGGATAGACTGCACAACATGAGGATATTGGAGTTGCATGGAGTCGACTTCACTACTTTTTAGCTGGAGGGCAGGGCCCATAGATGGTAGCAGTCTTATTTACTTAGCAAGCCAGCAGGCGCTCCTTCCCTCACTTGGGGTCAGTTCACTCAGTTGTTCCTTGATCGGTACATTCCCCCTTCTGAGAGGGAAGAGCTACATCATCAGTTTGAGTATCTAGAGCAGGTTCATATGTCAGTGACCGACTATGAGGCGAGGTTCTCTAAGTTGTCTTGCCATGCACTCATGATACTTCCCACAGAGGCAGAGAGAGTGCGGAGGTTTGTTGTGGGGTTACATCCCACTATCCGGTCAGGTATGGCTCGTGAGGTAGAGATGGGCACTGGATATCAGCTAGTACTTGAGATTGCCCGCAGGATTGAGGGTTACCGTTTGAGGGGTAGAGAGCATATGCAGCAGGATAAGAGGGCCAGATTCTCCGGAGAGTTCAGAGGTGCCACAGCCAGGGGCAGAGGTCACTTTAGGAAGGGTCACCCCAGTAGGCCCCCATCTCCAGCACCACCACCGGCTCAGGGTACTCCAGCGCGATCCTATTTTAGCGCCATTCTAGAGAGTTCTTACCGCTCGCCAGCTATTCAGAGTTCATCCAGCGAGTATTTAGTTCCTTCGGAGTCTTCCGGTTCTTATTTTAGTGCTATGCCGGAGAGTTCTTATCGCCCGCCGGCTATTCAGGCTTCTTCTAGTGCGCCTTCTGGTATTCAGGGCCAGCCATCCGGACAGCAAGCCATCACACCTTGTTGTTTTGAGTACGGGGACGCAGGCCACATGAGGAGATACTGCCCCAGGCTTAGGGGCAAGGCAGTACAGCAGGGGCAGCAGCCCATGACTCCAGCACCAGCGGCCCATCCGCCTAGAGGTGCAGAGCAGACTGGTAGAGGCTATTCCAGGGGTAGATGTCAGACAGGGAGAGGTCAGCTAGCTACTACTCAGTCAGTTGGAGGCCAGACAGCCGGTGCTCCAGCTAGATTCTATGCTCTTCCAGCCAGGCCAGATGCATTGGCCTCAGATGCCGTCATCATAGGTATTATTTCTGTTAGCGGTAGAGATGCATCAGTATTATTTGATCCAGGGTCTACTTATTCATATGTATCGTCTCTATTTGCTCGTTTCCTAGCTATTTCTCCTGAGCCTTTGGGTGTTCCTGTTTATTTGTCCACTCCTGTGGGTGATTCTGTGGTTGTGAACCGGATCTACCGGTCTTGTGTGGTTACTATCTTTGGTTATGAGACTGGAAAAGATCTTTTGTTGCTCGATATGATCGATTTTAAGGTTATCCTGGGCATGGATTGGTTATCTCCATATCACGTCGTTCTAGACTTCCATGCCAAGACTGTTTTTCTAGCGATGCCAGGGTTGCCAAGATTGGAGTGGAAGGGTTCCACAGTTGATACGCCTAGCAGGGTCATTTCTTTCCTGAAGGCTCAGCGCATGGTGGAGAAGGGGTGTTTGGCTTATTTAGCTTACGTGCGAGACACCACCGCAGAGTCTCCGACGATTTATTCAGTGCCAGTAGTCTGAGAGTTCGTTGATGTTTTTCCTTCTGATCTTTCTGGCATGCCTCCAGATTGTGATATTGATTTCTGTATTGATTTGGCTCTAGGCACTCAGCCTATATCTATCCCGCCATATCGTATGACTCCTAAGGAGCTGAAGGAGCAGTTAAAGGAGTTGTTAGCAAAGGGGTTTGTTAGGCCCAGTGTATCGCCTTGGGGTGCACCAGTGCTATTCGTAAAGAAGAAGGATGGGACTATGCGGATGTGCATTGATTACCGCCAGTTGAACAAAGTCACCATCAATAACAAGTATCCATTGCCCCGTATTGATAATTTGTTTGACCAGCTGCAGGGTGCTAGGGTGTTCTCTAAGATTGACCTGAGGTCAGGGTATCATCAGCTGAAGATTCGGGATTCAGATGTTCCGAAGACCGCATTCAGGACTAGATATGGCCACTATGAGTTCCTGGTGATGTCATTTGGCTTGAATAATGCTCCAGCGACATTTATGGACTTGATGAACAGGGTGTTCAGGCCCTATATTGATTCCTTTGTTATCGTCTTCATTGACGACATATTTATATACTCGCATAGCTTGGGGGAGCATGAGCAGCATTTGAGAGTAATGCTTCAGACCTTGCGCGAGTAGAAGCTTTATGCTAAGTTCTCCAAGTGTGAGTTTTGGCTAGAGTCAGTAGCATTCTTGGGGCATGTAGTGTCAGGAGAAGGTATCAAGGTGGATCCTAAGAAGATTGAGGCAGTTCAGAGTTGGCCACATCCTACTTCAGTGATCGAGATCAAGAGTTTCTTGGGGTTAGCAGGTTATTACCGGCGATTTGTGCAGGGCTTTTCATCTATTGCATCATCTCTGACCAGATTGACCCAAAAGGGTGCTCCATTCTGTTGGTCCGATGATTGTGAGGAGAGCTTCCAGAAGCTCAAGACGGCTTTGACCACGGCACCAGTTCTTGTATTGACTTCCGGTTCAGGGGTGTATACAGTGTATTGCGATGCTTATCGTATTGGCTTGGGATGTGTATTGATACAGGAGGGGCGAGTTATTGCATATGCTATACGTAAGCTGAAAGTTCATGAGAAAAATTACCCTGTGCATGATCTAGAGTTGGCGGCGATTGTTCATGCTCTTAAGATATGGGGGCATTATTTATATGGAGTGCCATGTGAGGTTTATACAGACCATCGCAGCTTGCAGCATTTGTTCAAGCAGAGGGATCATAATTTGAGGCAGCGCAGGTGGCTTGAGTTACTAAAGGATTATGACATTACCATTCTTTATCATCCAGTCAAGGCAAATGTGGCCGCGGATGCCTTGAGTAGGAAGGCAGAGAGTATGGGTAGCTTGGCATTCATTCCTACTGAGATGAGACCATTAGCTTTGGACATTTGATCTTTAGCTAACATACTTGTGAGATTGGATATTTCAGAGCCCAGCCGCGTTCTAGCATGTGTGATTGCTCAGTCTTCGTTATTGGAGCAGATTAAGGCCCGACAGTTCAATGATCCACATTTTGTGGTTCTCAGAGAGACGGTACTTCAGGGAGGTGCCAAGGAGATTTCTATTGGCGAGGATGGGGTGTTATGGCTTCAGGGCCGTGTATGTGTCCCTAATGTTGATGGCTTGCGAGAGAGGATTCTAGAGGAGGCCCACAGTTCGAGGTACTCCATTCATCCGGGTGCCACGAAGATGTACCATGACTTGAGACAGCACTATTGGCGGCGAAGGATGAAGAAGGACATAGTGGAGTATGTTGCTAGATGTTTGAACTGCCAGCAGGTCAAATATGAGCACTAGAGGCCAGGTGGCCTACTTCAGCAGATGCCTATTACGGAATGGAAGTGGGAGCGAATTACTATGGATTTTGTGGTTGGGTTGCCGTGGACTCAGCGGAAGATTGATTCAGTGTGAGTTATTGTGGATAGATTGACCAAGTAGGCCCACTCCATTCCGGTGGCGACTACTTATACGGCAGAGAGATATGCTCAGATTTACGTTCGGGAGATAGTCAGGTTGCACGGTGTGCCGGTTTCCATCATATCGGACAGAGGCCCTCAGTTCACTTCCCATTTCTCGAGAGCTGTTCAGAGTGAGTTTGGGACCCGTATGGAGCTCAACACGGCATTCCATCCTCAGACCGATGGGCAGTCGGAGCGAACAGTTTAGATTTTAGAGGATATGCTTAGAGCATGTGTGATCGACTTTGGAGGGTAGTAAGATCAGTTCTTGCCCTTGGCGGAGTTTGCATATAATAACAGCTATCGATCCAGCATAGAGATGGCCCCGTATGAGGCATTATATGGTCGGCGTTGTCGTTCTCCTATCGGGTGGTTTGAGCCTGGTGAGGCTAAGTTGCTTAGTACAGATTTGGTTCAGGATGCCTTGGATAAGGTAAAGTTGATTTAGGAGAGGCTCCGCACAGCTCAGTCTAGGCAGAAGAGTTACGCGGATTAGAAGGCACGTGACGTATCATTCACGATTTGCGAGAAGGTTCTCTTGAAAGTCTCGCCAATGAAGGGCATTATGAGGTTTGGGAAGAAGGGCAAGCTGAGCCCAAGGTTTATTGGTCCCTTTGAGATGTTGAGGCGAGTTGGAGAGGTTGCCTATGAGCTTGCTTTACCTCCCAGTTTATCAGGAGTTCATCCAGTTTTCCATGTATCGATGCTTCGGAAGTATCATGCCGACTATTCACATGTGTTGGATTTCAGCACCATTCAGTTAGATGAGAGCTTGGGCTACGAGGAGGAGCTAGTTGCCATTGTTGATAGGTAGGATTGCCAGTTGAGGTCCAAGAGGATTTCTGCAGTAAGAGTCTAGTGGAGGGGCCAACCGGTCAAGGAGGCGACCTGGGAGTCCGAGGAGGACATGCGGAGCCGATATCCCCACTTATTCAGCAGTCCAGGTATTTTTCTATGTCTGTTCGAGGACGAATATTTGTTTAAGAGGTGGAGAATATAATGATCTGACTGGTCGTTTTGCATTTTCAAACCTCGTTCCCTTAAATAATACTTTCCGCACTTGCTTTAGCTAATTTATGACTTGCGGGGATGGGTAGTTCGGAAGTTAGGAGAGTTTTGAGCAAGAATAAGCCTAGTTTCTTCTTTAAGTTTCTTTAAAAAGGCCAAGTTTGACTTCGGTCAATATTTTGAAGAAACGGACCCGAAATCGAGATTTAACAATTTTTTAAGGTCCGTGGGAAAATATGGGACCTGGGCGTATGTCCGGAATTGAATTCTGAGGTCCCTGGCCCGAGTAATGAATTTTTATGTGAAATTGTTAAGTTTAAGTTTTAAAGATTTAAATAAACTAAGAAATTATTGTTTTCCTAGGTATCGGGTTCGGATTTTGATTCCGAAACTTGGTACAAGTCTAAAATATCAGTTAAGACTTACCCGTAAAATTTGGTGTCAATCCAAGTGGTTTAATGCCATTTTGACCCGTTAGGAGGAAATTTAGAACTTGAAGGTTCAATGATTTGAATCATTTGGTTTTGGGGTTGATTCCTTGATTTAGCATTGTTTTAAGCGTTTCGAGGGTTCAAGTAGGTCCGCCTCGTGATTTCAGACTTGTCAGTATATTCGGGCGGGGCTCGGGAGCCCCGAGCGTCAAATGGTCGAGGATCGAGTAAAGTTGAAAATTTAGAAAAGGCTTTATATCTGCTGCATCTGTCATAACCGCTTCTGCTGCTCTTGGACCGCAGAAGCGGTCGCCTTATCGCGGAAGCGGAAAGGGGTCAAGTCCTGGGAAACCGCGGAAGCGGCCCAGGGACCGCAGAAGCGGTTCCGCCTATGCGGCCCCGAGACCGTAGAAGCGGTCGAGCCCCGATTGCCAAAAGCCGCAGGAGCGGCCATTTTTCCGCAGAAGCGGATATACTTCCGCAGATGCGAAAATAGCTGGGGACAGAAGGGTTCATTTAATACAAGCTCAAGCTCATTTCTTTCACATTTCTCTCAACACTTAGGTGATTTTGGTGATTCCAAAAAGGAGGTTTCAACATAACATTACAAGGTAAGTAATCCCCACTCACTTTTAGTTCAAATACATAAACATTAGGTAGTGTTAACACTAAAAATTAGGTAAAATCAAGAGATTTGGGATAGACCTAGGGTTTAATGAAAATTAAGGTTTTATCGCATAATTTGCCATGTAATGAACTAGAAATCATATATTTGTGATCCTTAGGTGATAGAGAACAACTTCCTTCTAAAAATCTCGGAATCCGAACACGTGGGCCCGGGGTTGAAATTTAGGAAACTTGTGTTAATGGTTAGAAAAGTGCTTAAATGGTTAGAATTCGATCTTGTAAGCCTTTTGTTTACCAGTTCTTACTTCGTTTGATTAGTTTGGGATCGTTCGGCTTCGAATTAAGGACTTGGGCTCGTTCTTGGACTTTGGGAGTGCACTTTGGAGCAAGGTGAGTCTCCTTTCTAACCTTGTAAGAGGGAATTGTCCCCATAGGATTTTAAATGAGTAATTGTTGCTAAATGCGGGGGCTACATACGTACTAGGTGACGAGAGTCCGTGCGTAGATACTATATGATAATTTTTTGGGTAGTTTAGGACCCACGTCATGTCTAATTGAGGAATATTTCTTATTTTAAATTACCAATATGATCACTATGATTTGCTTGAGACTTGAGGAAATGAAAGGGAACATATGAGTTTGTTGAGACTTGGTAGGAATTCCCTTGTATGTAATTGAGCCTTATGTTCTTTTCTTGATATTTTCTTGATGACTATGGATCGGGCCGATCGCCTCGGTGATAATAGATGCATCTATGATTCGTGCCGCTCGACCCTCGGCAGTGCACAATTTATTTTCTGTTGGAGCAGGCCGTCGACCTCATCATGACTGTGCATGATTGTGCATGATTTATATGTTTACATTTAGTTTATGACATGATCACTCATTTAATATGAAAAGGGAAAACTGGTAATTTAAGTATGACAAGAACATGAATATGACTCTTCTATTAAACCTGTGTTATTGGAAATCCTTTATGTTGTATATCTCACTTTATCATATTATATTATCTTGACCTTAGTAAGTATCAAGTCGACCTCTCGTCTCTACTTCTTCGAGATTAGACGGGATACTTACTGAGTACATGTGGTTTATGTACTCATGCTACACTTCTGTACTTAAATGTACAGGATTTGAGGCAGGTGGATCTGGACATCATCTTGGTGCGCATCAGTGAGCACGCTTAGGGACTTCTACGGTGAGCTGCTTCTCTTTAATGCTGATCCGCAGCCGAAGATGTCCTTTCTTGTACTTTTTGTTTTTGTCTATCTTGGTTCAGACAGTAGGATAGTATATTATTCTTTTGTGTATATTCTACTAGTCGCCCGTAGTTTGTGATACCAGGTTCTGGCACATACAGTAGTACATCTATTTTGGGATTGTATCGATATTTTAGCACTTTATAATCTTTACTGGTCTTATCTTTGAATTCGAAAATCTAGTATAACTGTCTTGGCTAAAATAAAATGAGAACTTAATCACATTTCCGCATCGGCTGGCCTGACAATGGTGTTAGGTGTAATGACCCGATCGGTAATTTTGAATACCAGCACTCCGTTCAGCAGTTGGAGGCCATGAACAGCTTCATTTCGGGTATTATGACTTGTCCGCATGGTCGGAACTTAAATTCAGAAAGATCGGAGTTAAAATTTAGTAAAAATTCTCGTTTTAGAAGCTTAAAGTTGAAAGAATGAACTAGGATTGGAATTTTGAGTAAACGACCTCGGAATCAAGATCTGAAGGTTCCAGTAGGTTCGTATGATGATATCGGACTTGGGCGTATGCCCGGTTCGGGTTTTGGACAACCCGGGAGCGTTTTGGCGCCTATTGTGGAAGTTAGCATTTTAGAAGAAATTTTATAAGTTTGGCTTGAAGAGCATTTTAGTGTTATCGATGTCCGCTTGGGATTTTGAGACTGCGAATAGCTCCGTATGGTCATTCTGGATTTGGGGGCGCGATCGAAAGTGAAATCGGAGGTCCGTAGGTCATTTTGGAGCCATTTGGCTAAAGATAGAAATTTGAAGGTTTTTGAGAAGTTTGACGGGAGGTTGACTTTTTGATATCGGGGTCGGAATCCAATTCCGAAAGTTGGAGTAGGTCCGTAATGTCAAATATGACTTGTGTGCAAAATTTGAGGTCAATCGGACGTGATTTGATAGGTTTAAACATCAGAAATAGAAGTTGGGAAGTTTAAAGTTCATAAAGATTGAATTGGAGTGTAATCCGTGATTTTCATGTTGTTTGATGTGATTTGAGGCCTCGAGCAAGTCCGTGATATGTTTTGGGACAGGTTGGTGTGATTGGTTGGGGTCCCGGGGGCCTCGGGTGGATTCCAGATGGCTAACGGATCAAAATTGGCAATTGTTGCATAGCTGAAGGGTCTGATTGCTGATATTTCCACTTCTGCGGAAATGGGACCGCAGAAGAGGCCCCGCAGAAGCGAGGAAGGGACCGCAGAAGCGGCTGCAAGTGATGGGAGTTGGGACCGCAGATGCGATCGTTTAGCCGTAGATGCGGGACTGCACTTGCGGAAGTTGGAGCGCAGAAGCGGAAGGGGGAGGCCTGGTGAAGACCGCAGATGCGGAATTGGGACCACACCTGCGGAACCGCAGAAGTGGTCTGGGAGCTGCAGGTGCGAAAAGTGGCTGGGGCAGAATGTTTTAAAATCCGATTTTGGGTCTTTTCTCATCACATTTTCTTGGCTTGGGGACGATTTTGGAGAGCTTCAAGAAGAGATTTTTGTCATCAATGATAAGGTATATTATCCCCACCTATTATGAGTTAAATACATTAATTATGTATGGATTTTAGTATGAAAATGGGTAGAAAATTGAGGGTTAGAGGAAAACCTAGAAATTATAATCTTGGATTTTAGCCACGATTTCGAGTATGGAATTAAGAGAAAATTATATATTTGAGTTCGTGAGTTCATGGGTAAACTTTATCTT